>JBBBDQ010001340.1:2157500-2282500 GCA_037127315.1 Ascarosepion bandense
GTAGATTGTCTGTCTGCCTATTTATCTATGAACAGACTGACATAGATAGATAGATAGATAGATAGATAGATAGATAGATAGATAGATAGATAGATAGATATGAATTGACATAGATAGATAGATAGATAGATAGATAGATAGATAGATGAATTGATAGATAGATAGATAGATAGATAGATAGATAGATAGATAGATAGATATGAATTGACATAGATAGATAGATAGATAGATAGATAGATAGATAGATATGAATTGACATAGATAGATAGATAGATATGAATTGACATAGATAGATAGATATGAATTGACATAGATAGATAGATAGATAGATAGATAGATAGATAGATAGATAGATATGAATTGACATAGATAGATAGATAGATAGATAGATAGATAGATAGATAGATAGATAGATATGAACAGACTGATGTAGATTGATTGTCTGTCTGCCTATTTATCTATGAACAGACTGACATAGATAGATAGATAGATAGATAGATAGATAGATAGATATCAATTGACATAGATAGATAGATAGATAGATAGATAGATAGATAGATAGATAGATAGATAGACAGATAGATAGATAGATATCAATTGACATAGATAGATAGATAGATAGATAGATAGATAGATATGAATTGACATAGATAGATAGATAGATAGATAGATAGATAGATAGATAGATAGATAGATAGATAGATATGAATTGACATAGATAGATAGATAGATAGATAGATAGATAGATAGATAGATAGATAGATAGATAGATAGATAGATAGATATGAATTGACATAGATAGATAGATAGATATGAATTGAGATAGATAGATAGATAGATAGATAGATAGATAGATAGATAGATAGATAGATATGAATTGACAGATAGATAGATAGATAGATAGATAGATAGATAGATAGATAGATATGAACAGACTGATGTAGATTGATTGTCTGTCTGCCTATTTATCTATGAACAGACTGACATAGATAGATAGATAGATAGATAGATAGATAGATAGATAGATAGATATCAATTGACATAGATAGATAGATAGATAGATAGATAGATAGATAGATATCAATTGACATAGATAGATAGATAGATAGATAGATAGATAGATAGATAGATAGATAGATTGATAGATAGATAGATATGAATTGACATAGATAGATAGATAGATAGATAGATAGATAGATAGATAGATAGATAGATATAAACTGCCTGACATGATTACACACATTTATACTATGCGTGAAAGAAAACTACAATATTTGGCAATCTTTTTCCCCTAATATTCCCATGCCTTTTTCTGTTAACGCATCTATTTTCATAGTATTTGAATTCTCCTTATTTACTTTATTTTCCCATTCAGTTTGTTTGTCCTTATGTTGTAATTTTCTACAACTCAATTATTTTCCTTATAAACAAAAGTCAACATTTCAAAACCCATTTTAAGTTTTAAATATTCGTTGAAAAGTACAAAATCATTTGATATTTTTTCCTACGTTTGTTTTTCGGCATTAAAATGAAATTGGTTTGATCAATGCAACCACACAGAATAGCACGACAATATTTTGGATTTTATAAGCAATGACTTAAATTTAAATTTAATTAGATATGTAATAAGCATCCTTTCAAATAGTAACGCCATTATTATAAAAATTATTTATCTCTCTGTTTGGCCATCGAGAAATGAATGTAACATAATTTCACACTTTTTATAGTTATATAATCTGAAATATCTACACTTTATTAGTGTTTACAAGCTATCTCAAGATTAATTAATATTTTATATCACAGTGTTGTTCCAGGAATTTTTTTCTCGTCAGAATCTATCTTGATATTTATAAATCTACTATTCGTCCGTGCTTTGAATACTGATGCCACATTTGGTCAAGTGCTCCTGTTTTACATCTCAAGATTCTAGTTGAAATTCAAAGAAGGTTCTGTCATGTAATCAATCCTTAGCTAACATATCGACTTCAGTTCACTTTCTCACCGACGTAAAGTAGCTTCCCTGCGTCTTTCTTACAAATATTTTCATAGCAGTTGAAAATGAGCTTCTCTCCTTGGTGCTTTCGCTGTATGAATTTAAGCGGGGTACTAGCTTGGCTACATGATTGGCAACTAGGAGTCTCCGTTTTACTGTTGAACTATCTAGATGAATACTCTACTTTTTTCTCGCCCTTCCTACCTGTGGAAATCACTTCCGAATTCTGGTGTCCTTGTCAAATACAATCATCAAATTTTTAAATGTAAAGTCAATCATCATTTCCGTTTTCCTTAACAGTGTTCCTTTACTGTTTTTTCTTCATTTTCCTCTCTAAAGTATCCCTATTCTTTTTCGTTTCCTGTAAGCCACTGCATCCTAGTTGCATTGTAGGTTTGCTTGGAGTGACATGATTATATAATCAACGGTCATAATAGCACAAGTGAAAACTGACATTTTAACCAGCTTACCGTTAGCTCTTTAATTTTAAGCTTGTTATAACACGGTTTTTAACGGTTATGATATAATGACTTGCTTAGGCACTCATCGTGAAGCCTATAAGAAATGCTCTAAAGACTGATTCCAACGGTTTATATTTATTTTGTAAAAATACCAAAATCAGGCACAATACCAAAAGAAGGAATGGGGAAAGGGTGATCTTCTTTTGTCATATAATTAAACTTAGCTTGCCAAAATCACCGACCAAAACATACAACATTATTACACCAAAACAACAGTCTCACATATCATTCTTACAGCATCCACCATAATACCTCAGAATCTCCCTAACTAATTTTCATATGTAAAATTCTTTTCTTTAGGAAGGAGGAAAATAAAACACCAATTTAAAAATTAAAACACTAATGTGCATTTACAATATGATAAACTATAAACAAAAAATAGTATTAGTAATAAAAAACTCACAACCTTATATTATGGCAGAAACATTAGTTAACTGGCCTAAATCAATGCGGAACTTTAAAAATATAAGACATTCATTCACCCAGCCATTCATTGAAACACACGCTCATCCAAAAAATCAACAAATACGAAAAAAAACACGCCCGAAAAAGGAAAGGCTTTCGCATTCACCAAAGAATTGACATCTCTAGCTGGTAGATGATGTTTATTTTTTTAATATTATTCAGAACTTAATAATGTTTTTGAAGTTTCTCGAATTTTTGGAAGATTGAATCGTACTTTAATCCCAGCTATCTAATTTTGAGTATCTGAACAAATTGGACTAGACATGCGGTCAAATTCCTTTGGCTTTCTCGATGAACTCTGTCACGATGATGATACCTTCTAGCATGAAAGCGGTTCTCCAGCCACTTCTTCTTCTTGTATGTGCTCTGTCCCTTCAGGACGTAGGCGATCATGGTTTTCTATGTCTCCCTATCCTTTGTGGCTCTTAGTATGTTTGCTCCTGTTACTCCTGGCAACCCCCGTTCCGTCATCCACCTGATCAGGCCCTGCAAATATGTTATCCGCTGCCTTCTTCTGTCTCTCTTTCCTTCTATCTGGCCAGGCAGTACCAGGTTCTCCAAGCTCTCTTTCCTCGTTGCGTGTCCCAGGAACTTCAGTTGTCTCTCCCTGATGCTCAGTATTAATTTCCTTTTTGTTGCCATTATTTCCAACACCTCATTGTTGCTTGCATGCTCAGTCCATGATATCCGCAGGATCCTTCTGTAGAACCACGTTTCCGCTGCTTCCAGTTTTGTCCTCATTTTCGATGATATTGTCCAGCATTCACTGCCGTATTGAAGAACTGACATCACATAGCAATCGAGCACTTTTTTCTTTGTTTCTAGTGAAATTTTCATGTGTGTTAGTACTTTACCCAGCTTCTGGAACGCGTCCTTTGCCATGCCAGTTCGCCTTCAGATCTCTGTGTCGCACTTTCCATCTCCTGTTACAACACTTCCTAGGTATTTAAATTTTTGTACTTGCTTGATTCTGGTTTCCCCTCACCTGTATTTGGCATTTTGGGTTGCATCTTTTGTTGATGGCCATGTATTCCGTTTTCTTGAAGTTTATTTGTAGTCCTTTTTTGTCACTCTACGCCGTTACCTGCTGTAGGAGGTCTTGAATTTTCCTTTCCGTGTCTGCAATCAGCACTGTATCATCTGCATACTTTATCTTGTTCAATTTGTGGGCTCCAATAACAAATCCTGGCGTGTCATCTAGGGTCCTCAAAATATTCTCGGTGTACATGTTGAACAAATCCGGTGAAAAGACACATCCTTGTCTTACGCCTCTTTCTATCTTTGTAAATCTGCTGAATTCGTTACCTGTCCCTATGCAGGCCGTTTGCTGCCACTAAAGATTCTTGATTACTCTGATGTCTTTCCCAAATATGTCGAGGCTGCTGAGCATCTCCATCAATTCTTTATATCGTATCTTGTCGATAAAACATAGGTACAAGTCTTTCTTCATTCGTATTGCGCTTTCGGAGAGCATCCTAATCATAAATATGGAGTTCCTTGTTCCAGTGTCTTTGACGAATCCACACTATTCCTGTCCTATCTCTGGCCTGATTCTGCTTCTCGCTTTATTCATCAGAATTTTGACAATCAGTTTTGTAATGTGACTAGTTCTGTGTAGTTCACACTCGTTTGCACCTGGTTTCTTCGGCAGTGCTATAAATATCGACTTGCATAGGTCGTCTGGTATAATTCCACTGCTATAAATTTCGTTTATTATGTCGGTAATTTTGCTTTGTTTCTGTTCAGTTTGGCCATTGCAGCTTCCATTTCGGATTTTAGTATTTTCGGTCCATCCACCTCCTTGTGTATTCTCAGCTGTTCTCTCCTGTCGCAAAAAGATTCTTTATATACTCTTCCCATCGCTAGATGATTTCCTCTTTCTCCAATATGATTGCTCCATCCTTGGATTTTATGCATCCTGTTGAGGAGCAGGTTTTTTGTCCTGTCAGTTCTCTTACCTCTTTATGCATCTCTGCTTTATTTGTCCTGCTCAGTCTCTCTACTTCTGCAGATTTGTTATTAAGCCATTCCTCTTTAGCTTGTCTGCATTTGTTCCTTATCTCCCCGTGTAGATTCTTGTACTCTGCTCCATGTCTTGGCGTTATTTTTTGTCTCCTTTGCATCATGTGGAGAATCTCTTCAGTCATCCACCCGTTTTTTCTTCTGCGTCTGATTTTCTTTGGGGCAATGTTGTTGCTGATCTCAAATCATTTCCGTTTCCTTGAATTTCTTAATTTTGGTCAAACCTGGCCTCTTTAATTGTCTTTTCAATGAGATCATTATATTAGTTTATAGCTACAATATCAGTAGCCAATGTTAATTAATCTTTTTTATAGGTTTCTGACATGCTCATTACAGGCGAGGTGGAAATAATAAACTCGGCCAAAAGGGAATTTGGATCGGTGAGAGCAAAAACTTCAGCGGCCTTCTTATCTGGGCAGGAAGAGAAGAATAGCGCATTGGAATTAAAAGAACTTGGAAAAGTTTCTTTTTTCTTCAGTATTATTTCCACTAACTTTTGTTTTTCTTGTTTCTGTACCTCCAACAACTGTTGATGTTGCTTTTTCAGTTGCTGCTGTTGAATTTGTATCATAGAATCCAATAATTTCTCCTTCTTTTATCTGTTGTTTTCATTTATTTTTGTTTTCTACACATAAAAAAAATTATCTGTTGTTTTCATTTATTTTTGTTTTCTACACATAAAAAAAATATGTAAATCAAAGTGGTTCAAATTCTCGTCATTAGTTATTTTGTGTATCGACGTAACATGTATTTTCCCTACCTATCATAACTCAGTATAAGTTTCGACATTCCCCTAACTTCTGTTGCAATGCATATGTACTTCGATGCCTCGTCACTAATATTACAATACATATAAATTTCGACTCTCATCGCCATTGTTATAACTCGGTTTCTAACGCTTATAATATTAGTTTTTCTTTGACACTAGCCTTGACGTCTGTATCAAATACTCTGAAGACTGACGGTTTTATACTTTCATAGGTTCTACCAAAAAGATTTCATAGGTTCTTTATTCAAAGGTCTAGAATAGTTCATTTTGTGACTGGGGTGTGTTATTTACTCTTCAAGTAAGTTATTTAAAGTTAAATTGCTAAGAAGAGGTCAGTTGTTGTCTGTTGAGTTACTTGTTTCAGTTGTCCAGAAACCGGTAAGTAGTACACACTATTGATCTTAGTGGCTCGACTACAACTCCATCGTGGAAGATATATTAAGTGATAATGGAAAAGAGAAGATTTGCTTCCGACAATACATTTGATGAAAAACAGATTATAAGATCAACATGGAAATTTTTCCTATTTCTCCACTTTATTGAGCCATTATCTGTGCCATTATTACATAAATTCAAGATTATATATATATATATATATATATATATATATGTGTGTGTGTGTGTGTGTGTGTGTGTGTGTGTGTGTGTGTGTGTGTCGGAAAAGGATATATATATTATTCGAAGTAGTTTAGCGGTTTTGGCAAATGTAACCGGGTAGGACAATCTAGTAAGTAGCCGTAATAGACCGGTACTCGTCGTAGTCATATGCAGTATGCTGAGGTAGGCTTATGCAGCAGACGTAGGCAATAGGCGTTCCAATAGACGTAGACCAATATTATTATTATTATGTGATTTTTTATTATAAATCGGTTTATGCTATGGTCGCACTACCTACCAAGTCTGCAGGAAGACCTAAGGCAGGCAGTGGTCTGTTGTTAGAACTCAATTTCATGTTTTTCATATCTCCCTAACATCCTTAGCGTTACATAGAGAAAGTTCTCCTTAGTGTGTGGGCTATACTTAACAAGACAATTTTTGTATATCTCTTAAGCTGAGGTTTTCAGGGATTCTTTCAACGTGTTATTATTATTATTATTTTATTATTATTATATGCTCTACTTCCGTAATGAGCACATTTTAAAAGTAAATATCGAACTGTGGCATATATATCCAATAGTTTAAATTACTTGATTATGTGCTAAGGAAACGTTATATAAATTTATAACAGATATATTATCCCATTGTGGCATATTTAATAGAATGATAAAAACATAAACAAAAAGAAAATGAAATTAAATAAAATAGGATTGAGTATATGGCTAATACCAGATGTGCGTTGTTGTGTAGTGGATAGACGTTCGTTGTGGTTCAGTGGATATTGGCTCGGAACGAGAAATCGGAGAGCCGAGTTCGAATACAAATTTAATTTGTTCACTTACACGCAAATACTATTGAGAAAAATATTCATCCGTTTTTTCCTTTCAGCTATGGGTTACATAACAAGACTGATTGAGTTCTATAGTCTTTGTTGGCGACTAGTTTACCGCAGAAAATAATGGCAAACTACTAGGGGAAAATTTTCAACTCAAGCGTGTATAACGAATCGCACATAACTAACTAATATAGCTCAAATATATATTTTAGCATAACAATTTAGAGGATGAATCTAATCACATATTTTTTTTTAATTTGTCGTGAATATTTTTCAAAAATATGTCTGTATGAAAATTAATAACGACTGATAGTTGGAGTGATACTCTTGTCAGTTTGTTTCCTCTTTACTTCCCATCTATTGTGACTATTGCTAAACTAAGTTCCTGATCTCGAATCCTTTAAGCCTCTACAGGATTCTTAGGACAGTACATTATGTACTTCTGCTATAACAGGTGTCGTTCATATGGTAAAATATCCGAACGGAGCATATCTTTTTTATGCAATCTTTGAATCTAAAATCTTTTCCTCATAGGCTAGCTGCCATTCAAGGCTAGAGAGAAAATGTCAACGATGCTATTTAACCTATGAATGGAAAAAATGGATTCAGGACTTTATCAAGAGCATTAGTTTCATGTGAACGCAAAACGACTCACGAAAATAATTTTCCACATTGATCAGCGTCACTATAAAAATATTTAAAAAACTAAGTAATTATCAGCATTCATTTTTTCTTTAATAACTACCTGTGTATATTTATGTAAGATATAAAAGATTCATGAATGTGTATATGTTTAAAAATCGGACAGTTTATAGCGTCTGTATATGAAAATATGGTGGATGGAAGAGACTTAGAGAACGATTAGGAAAGAAACGAGAACACAAATTGGATATAAACACAAATAATAAAGAAAGCGAAAACTTAAATATTTATCTTCAAGAAGATTATTTTCCTCGAAATAATTTAATAATAGAAATTGAACTTTCCGAAATGCAATTTTCCTTATTATTACATTAAATTGTGTGATTAGCTCATTAACGGTTTCATAAGCAATAGACAAATGAACAGCTCGAAATACGCTTCTAATTGCTAACGTTCAAATATAAATATGGTAAACGTGTTGGTAGGAGGGAGGTAAAGATATTGCTGTCCTGAATCATTCGTAATTATTCAGGTAAATGATGACACGCATTCAACAAATACTAACAGTACAGGTGAAAATATATTTTTGTTGTTATTTGGTAGAGCTCTTTGCGATTTTCTAACGCCACTATTCAAGGTTTGATGAAGGCTTGTCTCGTTTTAGACTTACCGAATTCATTCACTTAAATTCATTTTTAATAACAGATTTGCGAGAACGGTTTTAAGCGTGCGACTACGTTGGCATCCAGATTCCACCTATTTAATAAATGCAACCGCCACTTCTATCCCAACAGTTTATTATCTTCCATTGCGACCCAAAAAAAACTCCCTTTTGTTTTAATTGCTTCCCTGATAAAAAAAAAAATCTTTAAAATGTAAATGCAACAAAAATCGCCACTTTATACTTTCTTGCATCCCGTTCATTTTTTAATTTTTGTCAACCCTTCCTATACTCAGTCTTTTCACTCCCTGCGTACAGGGAGTACACAGGGAGTGAAGACTGAGTCACACCTTGCTTGAGGTGAAATGCTATAAAAAAAAATATCATTTATACTTTTTTAAAACGTTTTGAACGTTACATCTATATGAGATTTTCTGTCTAAATTTCTGGGCTGAACAGCTATCATCATTTTTTTTAATTATGTCTCCCCCAAGCAAGGCATAAAGCCGCTAAGACACATGGTATTACTGGCAATAAGAAAGAATTAAAATGTACCGAGAACAAAAGAAAAGTAATACGAGGAACAAATAAATAACGATTGACATTGCACTTAAATTTTTGAAGATTAAACTTGATTTGAAAGCATGGAGCTGGAAGGGTGTTTTACTAGAAGAGCGATAAAGAAAATTGTTAGCATAGAACTTACCGCTAAATTTAGCCAACTGCACTGTATATTAATGAGATTTCGCCACCAGTCTAGTACTGCACTTAACTTCATAAAGTCTATGTACCAAAGTAAAGGACACATCCAAACAATTGCCATGAAATTATTTATAGAAAAGGCGCAGAATCGATCTCACGTCGATAGGAAAGTGAATAAAACCGAGACGGCATATAAAAGCCAATACTGCTGATATTTCGTTGGATTTTATCAATAGTCTCAAAATATTTCGCAAGAACGCCGGATCAAATGTGCCAGCAATAAGCATGGCAAATAGTATATT
This sequence comes from Ascarosepion bandense, assembly GCA_037127315.1. Classification (NCBI taxonomy): domain Eukaryota; kingdom Metazoa; phylum Mollusca; class Cephalopoda; order Sepiida; family Sepiidae; genus Ascarosepion; species Ascarosepion bandense. The sequence goes on from JBBBDQ010001340.1 coordinate 2,167,010, forward strand.
TATATATTATGTAAGATAGTTTCTGGAGAGACAAATTGTTTAGCACGACACAGTTTACCAACTTACTCAGCAGCCGAACTAGCAATGGATTCAATAAAGTCTTTCCACTTCATGTCAGCCGAGATTTGCATTCAGACTATTGTATTCATCTTTGGTTTTGTTATTGCAACAATTCGGCTGTGTTTCCTCCATCGGTTTTTATCATGTGCATATCAATCCAGGTAACCTACGGGGAATTCCGAACTGAATGGACACTTTATTTAATCTACGATGTTAGACTATTCTTGTTGCACTTCCCATACCTAGAGATATATTGTATACTTCTTCATTTTTAGAATTACTCAGCTATAGCTCACTCTGTTTTCACTGAATTCCAGTATCCCTGCCCGACACAGGGATTAGATTTATAATTGCTATGTCATCAAATTCATTGAGGAGTAATAATGCCTCGGCCGAGCAGTGTGTACTTGGTTTCGGTAGAAATAGGGCAACCAACAACTGGGCTGTACTAAAAGAAAGAACTGGACGAGATGAACCTAGATATGGGCTGTGGAACGAGAACTGTCTAACTCAATAGTGGAAAGTGAGATAGGCGCTAAATAGCCTGCAAAGAATTGATAAGCAACAGAAAACTAATGTATAAGAGTATTCAAACATATCTTGTAAATAATCATCTTGTAATCGGTTATTACAATAAAGAAACAAGTAGAATTATATGAGGATGTTGATTCGGTAGATCTTCGTTTTACTCTGTCTAAGTTGAAACATGTAAGGTCGCGTCAAAAGGCATGTTGAAGCATATAAGGCCGCGTCAAAAGGCATGTTGAAGCATGTAAGGCCGCTAATCATGAAGAAAAGTCTGACGTACTTCATGAAGCTTTGTTATAACTGCATATCAACATGATTATTCACAAGATATGTTCGCATACTCTCATTTATTAAATTTCTACGGCTCATCAACTCATTTCAAGTTATTTAAAGCCAGAAACTATTTAAAATTATGAGATGTTTTTAAAAAATAAGTCTTACTAATTAACACATGAGGATAATAGACGTATTTGCACATTTAACAAGAGTACTTGGTAACAAACTGGAAATATAACTCGGTTCTCCGATTAGCAATTCCGAGACAATATTACTTACTTTCACATCCAGGCTTACAGCACTAAGCGCTCACCCATCTAGGTTATAACCATGCTCGACATTGGTTAACTCAGATGATCGTATGTGAACCGATGTTTCAAAGAACTAAAGAACAAAACACACGTTTGGATAGTCAGCATATCTACGAATACAAATATAATTCCAATAATTTCAGAATTTCTTAGAATAAGCATAAACTACTTTTAACTGGGAGCTAAAGGGTAGTTAATTTCTTAATCTCTTTGGAGTTCTTTAATTAAAAGCATTGAGCATCCTAGTTTGCCAAATTCGATAATATAATGACTAATATAACTTCCTAGGAACACAGATGACTCTCAGGATCTGTGGACACAGTCAAGAAGCGATAACTCTTCACCTGCAGCTGCAAGGGTCTATGAAATATCTTTTTAGAAACAAATAAATGATCAATAAACTGCGATCTTATGTTATATCTCTTATATAGCAGTGAGCGTTCGACAATGCTTTTAGAGATAAAGATATGTGAGGCAACAGGAAGGCATAAAGAAAGATGACGAGAATGTCTTGGGCAGACCATATAAGACAAAAAAACTTTTAAGAGAAATGGAAAAATGAACATCTATACATTAAATAAAAAAGAGATAGTTGTAATTTTTAGGATACATAGGATGAAAGGATATGCATTGGGGTGCAGTAGATATCAGCTCGGAACGAGAAACCGAAGACCCAAGTTCGAATTCCAGTCGAACTCATTGCGCTCACTTACGCACAAATACTCTTAAAATGCATTAATCCATCTCTTTTTACTTCAGTTATGGGTTGAATAGCAGAACAAATTGGGATCTGTAGCCTTGGTTGGCAACCGGTCTACCGCAGAAAGTAATAGCAACCTACTCCTGGAAATTCTTCTGCCCAATCTTGTATCACTTATGTTTATTAGCTGACTGTACAATAAATGATTGTTTCTTTTTAATCATTTCATATTTTCAAAGAAATAAGATTTTTAAGACTCAATAGGGTTACTGAGTGTGAAAGAATTTAAAAAAACATTATTAAGGAGAGAGAACAATAGAAGGACAACATTCAATAGGACAAATGATGATTGGTATTGCTTTTAAATGTTTGAAGATCAAAATTGATTGGGAAGTAGATGGCTGGATGAGAGTTCCTCAAACGAGAAGTGCGAGAGAGAAGACACTTTTAATATAGAATTTATGGTTACATATAGCAGTTGTAACTACAAAATGATACTATATATGTCAATTAAGCATTGCCCTTAAATTTGTGAAGCCGGTGTACAAAAAAGAAAGTTCATCAGGAAGATTACGAAAATATTTATTGAAAAGGCACAAGGAAACAAGCTTATGTCTGTTGTAAAGTAACATAAAGAGATGCCAGGTCAGGACAGATAACATTACAAATTCTTCTTTAGAGTATTTTTAAGAATACACGGGAAAAAACATCAGACCAGTAGCTTGAAAAACTTAGTTCTCCCTGGATATAATGAAGGACAAAGGTTATCGAGAGAAAACATTCACCTAACGAGGTTACGTGAATTGGTGGCAGAACATGAACATGAGTTGTAAATATTGTATAAGATAAAAAATGGTAGCCAGCCATGGTCACTAAAGTCTTGAATCTACGCGGCTAATTAGAAAATTATCACCATTGTAATCTATAAACATAACTTTGAGAAACCATAGTTACTCATAAATTTTATCTAAAGAAATTTGTAGAAAGATTTATTGAAATCTAAATGCAACAGTTTGTCAAACCAAATCCTCACTATAGATCTTTCTTTTCGGAAATGGTAGATTTTTAACAAAGTTATGTACTATTTTTCTCTCACGATTTCCATTTTTCTAGGCAGAAAACAAACAGTAGAATTATAACAACAAATAAAAGAAGAGAAAATAAAAAACTGCAATGATGAATCTTGATGCTACAACATGAATGACAATTGTGAGAGATGAACTACCGAAGAAAGAATAAGTTGGCAGAAAACGTATGCATTAACAATAGACTTGCCGCGGGAAGCAACGATTTTTTCCTACTAATTAATGGGCGAATAATGGCGAATAAGGAAACCAGAAAGTGTTTTGCCTTTTCCACTTTAAATAAAACATAAATCTTTATTCTTTATTTTACTTCTCGTGTCTGTTTATGTATGGCAAAACGTAATTTCCTTGCATGATCGAATAATTGAAACAAAACAAGCTGTTAGACAGAAATATAGGTATCTCGACATCAGCATGAACCATGTATTGTTTTTTTTACGTAATTGGCAAACTGCCTGAATAATAAGTAATTCGCGAATATGTACAAAAACCACATTGATTTTTAATTTATTAGCATCAACATAAGGCATGTTGTGATTTCTGCAGACGTTTCAGTCTTTTAGTTGAACATAACCAATCACTTCTGTATATTGAAATCGTTATGTAGAATTTATTTATGGATTAGTGTAAGAAGCTGAAAAACTGTTAAATAAAGCCGGTATTTTAGTCCAGGTCCGTATGAGAAAAGTTAACAGTGTTTTTTTAGTTGAATTTCGTAGAAAATATTTAGATATTTCTATACATTTATTTAACGCTATGTTTGCCATTTTGTTTCGTTATATTTTGATGTGTGTGAGACAACTTTATGAGTCCTTTCTCGCAGAATTTTGCATTCTTTTGGCCAATGAACTAGACAAAGTGAACTGGACAGTTTTTGTTTTTTTAATGTTTTATTATGAAGGGATTTTTTAGGAATCGAAACAAGTACTACGCCGAAAGGGCAAAGTCGTGCGTTTGCAACTGGGGCACTAGGATATCCCAAACAAACTTAACCATGTTTTGCCGAGTATGCGAATAAACAGAAAGTTTGGCGTAATCCTGGTAGAAAACGACATTTTTTTTCAATTAGCCAATTCCGGGCATTTCTCATAGATTGCTGGTTTTAACCGATCCAACTAAGATGTGTGTTGTGTATTGGATATTGGCTCGATATTAGAAACATAGGAGCCGAGTTCGAATTCATTTTATTCACTTACGCACCCATGGGAAAGTTATTAATCCATATCTTCACCTTCTAGCTATTGGTTGACAGATTACGTTCTATAGACTTGATTGGAATCCAGCATACCGTAGAAAGTAATGGCAACTATTGCAAGATCTTGTGCTTAGTTAGTTATCTCTCGAAAAAGAGATGATCGCTCAAAGACTAGACTGGGAAAGTGCATTTCTTATAATTCAAATTTTGATTTTCCGAAATGAGCTCAGTATACATAATGCTTTTCTAATTCCACAACATACACAGTATCATTTCCTTCGGCTGTTCTCTGTCAACCATAACAGGCAACCTCTCCTGCCTCCCATAAGCATGGACCAAGCGCTTCTCCCTGAGAGCAACATACTACGCCTCCTCGGCCTTACCCTCTCCTCAGACCTCAAATGGAACCACTATATTGAATCCATTGCTAAATCTACTGCTAAGAAGGTTGGGTCACTATGTCGATCCAGGATGTTTTTTTCGCCTGAATCCATCCTGCATATATACAAGTCAACCATCCGTCCGTGCATGTAGTACTGCTGCCATTTATGGTCAAACTCCCCTGCAGTTCTCCTCAGTGTTCTCGACAGGCTCCAAAGGAGAGTCTGTAATGTGATAGGTACTGATCTGGCGGCTCGACTGCAGCCACTCTCCCACCGTCCAAATGTGGCCTCTCTTTGTCTGTTCTATAAATATTTTCATGGCTTCTGCTCGGACGAACTTAAGTCACTGGTGCCTCCTCAACAGGTGTTTACTCGTGCAACCAGACTGGCAACTGGGTCCCACCCATTCACAGTCAGGTTAGCCAAATGCAGACGACAATTCTACTCCTGCAGCTTCTTCTCTCGCACTTCCCGCCTGTGGAACTCGCTCCCATATTCTTACTTTCCTGACGGCTACAACCTCCAGAAATTTAAATGCAAAGTCAATACTCATCTATTAACCACTGGACTCTAGCTCTCTCCCCACCCCCGTATATCCTTCCCTTTCTCTCCACCTATGTATCTGTCATCGCACCTGCATTCTCAACTTTCTATTGCTCCCTTCTAACTAGTTTGTACTCCTCACTCTTTTCTAATTAATCTTTTTACAGTTATGTAGTACCCCCCCCCGCTCATCAGGGGCATTTCTGCCTTGCTCGGGGTGAAATGATTAAAAAAAATATATAGACAAGATTCAGGATTGGTCAACACTATTTTTTTTCTAGCGCAGCTTTTGAGTCACGCTGTTGCAAACAATTCCTTATTCCTTTTCTAGGATCGTTCTTTTAAAAAATTGGTATGATTTGTTGCGGTTGAAGAGAAAAATACAAATGAAAATGCGGTCCGTTGAACTTCTTTTCCTTTAATTCATGAAGTATAGGTCATAATAGCGATCCATGCGTCCAAGATTTTCACGTATTTAAAGGTTTTCTTACAATGTTGATATGAGATGTGTAGAGTATCTCTGAAATGTCCCGTGTCATGTAACTTAGATTATTTTAAGTCAGCGTTTAGATTTGGTCACCATTAACGACTCAATTTTGACGGAATTAAACTATCGTTAAGTATAAGAATGAAAGAGTTAAACTGAAATACATGAGTATTTTCACTTCTGTACTTAACGAATCACTTCCGAACAATATTATCAGCTACGGAACCATCTCCATAAACGAAACATATCTTTTTGCTGTTTTTACGCCATTTTTTTTCTCCCTTTCTAAAAATAAAACAGTTTTAAATTATAAAAATGCACTTCATTTTTAAAACCCAGACACGAATTGTCTGGAAAGACGCTCTCAACTTTCAAAATATGTATACATGTCAAATTTTCAATTATATATGAACGAAATCACTAGTTAAAACGGCCCTGATTGAAAAATCCTACAAACCTTTGTTTCAGTCCGATTAGTGTATTCGTGTTTACTAATATTTAACTGAAATATTATTTCAGGTACAAAATAAACTAAGTACTCTATGATTAATATTAACATATATACAGTATTTCACAATATATGAAGAAAAAAGTTTGAAACTGACTTCGGTTAAACAACTAATCAAATGTTTAAAAAATGTTCTACGCTATGTTATATGTCAATAAACAATAAAGAAATGCCAAGAGGTAGACTTGCTTTAATCGCCGATAACCTGTTCATATGGTGGTGCTATGTTCTATAGCACTAGTGACATTCATAAAATGATCTGACAGCTCTTCATGTTCTCCGTACGATCACCAAAGTTAAGCAACGTCCAGCCTGGTTAGCATTTAAATGGCTGACCGCTGGTAATACCAGGCGCTGTACTTATGGATGTGCGGATGGTGTAATAGATAATAGTTCGGTACTGTTAATCAGGGAACTGATTTCTAATATCAGCTCGGTTCGTTGTATTCACTCACGTGAATAGTCTTGGAAAAGGTATGAATGCAGTCATTGTCCGCCTAGATATGGGTTAATTAGTAATACTTGTATATCTAAATCGTCCTCTACTCCCCATGAGAAAATCCAATCTAAAATATTTCTGGCTTTGAAAGAACGGAATATCAGTTTTCCTATAAGCAAACACTACGTTCTCTGTAGCCTAGCAGTGAGGACGGTAGTGTTTCCTACTACAGGTGACGCAGTTTCAAACCCTCCTAGAGACCATATCCTATTTATTAAGTCTCCAGAATGCGCTGGTAGATGTAGTTCCGATTGAGTATCTCCAAAATAACTACTAATGATATCTGAACATATATATGTGTATATATATTTATATTAAATAGTTTTAGTTAAATATGTCAGGATAAGAAAATTTAGTTCATTTTTAATTTAGCCTTTCCAGCGCTCTTACATTTTCAGTTTGGTGGGAGTAAGGGATTCCAAAAGGTGCCATTATTGTCCATTGTCTCAAAGGACTTTTGACCATTTCTTTAGCCATTTTTAGTGGGTATTTGGGTGTTGCTAATTTCTCTTCGTGTTTTGACAGGAGATAATTACAATGCTGACAATTTTTAACGAGTGTACTAAGCAATGCTGGTATTTCTTAACAATTAGACAAAATGATTACAAAAAAGTTTCGTTTACGAATCTCTGAAGTCGAGGTGATGCTTAGAGGATCAATTAACTAAGAGACAAATTGCATATGTATATTAATCTTATATTTATATGCATATATAGACTTCTTACCTGAAAAGACCTGCGTGGTCGAAACCTGGGGAGCAAGTACGTCGTGTGTATTCTGTTCTTTAAGATATTGTTACTTTTGCAGATTCAGTTAATTTATGTTGGGTGCTCATTGAGCACTTTTTTCTACCGTTTGCTTGTCCAAATAGCTAATATTTGGCTAGTATATATGTATACATACATAATATATATGTATACATACATAACATATATATATATATATATATATATATATATATATATATATATATAAATTTTAGGCATTGTGTCTGATTATTTTTAATAAAATCTGTTCGTACATAGGGATAATCTTTTGCTTATTATAATTAAAAGCCTTCTTCAGGTGCGAGGAACTTCAACCGGGGGTCTTTTTTACAATCACTAGAGTATATCATTCTCATTCCTTGCGTAGAACCTCTTTTGGTAGTCATCTCTCTCTAACCCTTTAACTTAGGAGATTTTTGTAGCCTAGCATGCGCTGATTCCTTAGGTTTACGTAGTTTCCAGTGAAGTTCTCTAATATTTCAACTTAATCCTATAAGTGGGGATCCCCATCTTCCTCCATATGTGAGGATGATATACCCCAGTGAATGAAATAAAGGGTTCGGTTAAAAATTTCTAGCACCTGAAGAAGACCGGAGCGTACAACGGCCGAAACGTCGTACAAATGACAATAAAGATGAGGAAAATAATCCGGATAATGTAAACAGTGTAAATACTTCCTCATCTCAGAAATATAGACAAATATATTTGAAAGATGTAAGAAATGCGCTGTAACGTATGATGATTTTATTATCCATTTCTCGATGTTCCCAAATACTTTCAAGCTCCTCCCGAGATCATATTCAGGGGTGTAAGATGTGTTAACAAAAATAACCGCAAAACTGTGTTGCTAATAATTGTTGTAAATTTTCATGTTGCTTCAAATATAATATAACGGTTGACAAATTGCATAACGTTCATTAGAACGAGAAAATTATCCACAATGGCATTTTTTATGTTGTAATGTTATGGTCATGCACGTGTTAAAGCATGAAAAAAATGTTCTTTTTATAAACATTTTAGAACATTACTACAGTATTCATAGCTGATTCTATTAATTGACGGCTTAAGTTTTTTAATGAATATTGCATTGAGGATCTGTAGTTTGGCTTTGTTGTTTTCTTCGTGTAGGATAGTTGTGTTATCGATCATTATTTTTTTAATATTGCGAATGTATACAGGAATGTTGTTGTAGATGTCTATAAATGGACGAATGGCCAGACATCTGTAATGTAAGATGTCTCGTTAATGTTGTCATTGTAAATCTAACATATATATTTGTTTTTGTCTTTTTTTTGTTTGTTTGTTTTGTTTTTGTTTTTTTTGTTTTTGTTTTTGTTTTTTGTCGGAGCTACATTCTCCCAAAGAACATTTGTATTGATGTATAATGTTGGTTTTACATAATATATTAGTTGGTGTTGATGTGTTATTACGTATAATTAAATTAGTAATATTGTATTTTTAAAATATATCATTAATTTTAATTTTTTATTAGGATTTTTACTAGTACGAAGGAAATTTTTATGACTTTTTCATCATGTTTGTAATTATCGTGCATCTGATTGCAATAAACATGACAACACAAGGTAAAAAAATAGCAAGTTTTCATGAATTTATATCATACCTGAAGTGACTGCGTATTAATTATATAAATATGATGTTATTGAAAATGCTGCCGCTTACTGTATTCTGAGGAATTCAAAATAAACAAAATAACAAAACTGATTCTATATAATGTTTTTCTTACACACGTCCCCAGAAAGAGAAACGATTGTTTTATTTATGTTTCCTCGCGTAATCTCCTGTGAATACCGATTCTTCTTCTTCTTCTTACACTTCTTTTCCTATATTTAAACAGTTAAAATGTGTTCTAATGTACTTACACCCTCGTGCAAATTAGTTGAAACAGAATGAATAATGTTTTCCTAGGATCTTTCACATTTTCCCTGATCATGTAAACGTCGTCTTTTCGCGTTCTTTTTGTCTTCTGATCACATCTTTCTTTAAGTTTTGGAATGGAGGATCCAGTTTATTACTTCGCTTTGATGACACGAGTGACAATTGAAAGTCTGACACCAACGGTATCTGCGATCTCCCTGTAAGGCTTTCCCGTACGTTGCAACTTTTGTACGCTTCCTTGAAGTAACGTCCATCGCTGACAATGGCCGTAGGACAACTAATCAACAGTCGAGACAACAGATGCGGATGACGCAATATTTTTCAAGGCCAAACACATTTCACCATACACCCCGAAAATAAATCCATATTACTGCACACCACTCCAAATGACCTAATCTGAGCTAAAAAAAATAGAAATCAATTACACCCTGTCACTTCAGTGGGTCTAAAACTGACCGTATGGTGAATGAAAGAAAATTAAAGCAGTTGTTTTAATTAATTTGCACATGGCTGTATATTCATCGACAATCACAAAATACTGTTAATAATACGAAGATAGTACATTCCACTTTCAACATTTTATTTTATTCAGTTTTTTATTCATTATTGAAAGTTTAGCAAAAGATAAAGATTGCTGTGAATGCATTCAGAATACGATGCTTGCATGGATACTAGTTGATTCCATTGATCTGGAATTATTCTTCGAAAAGACAATTTATTATGACAGTAATATATATGGTAGAATTGGCTTTATTGGTTTTATTATCAGTTTATTTGATAATGTGAATCTTTTCATGTACGTTATTGGCTGACGTTAGTCTACCGACAAACATTTCTAAGAAATTAAGGTTTCTTTTATAGAATTGTAGAAGATGACTCCCAATATTTAATATTGAATTTCAGGATTTAAAGATCATCTTTTACGCAGAAATATACAGCATATATATAATGCAGTGGAAGACAGTCAACAACCGATTTCGAAGGTATCAAGCAACGAAAAGTGCTCAATACGATAAAACAAAAGTTGAGCAAAAATTTACTCATTAAATAAGGGCACTACACCAAGTTGCCTGGGTTTCAACCGTGGCGTATTGTCAGGTATGAGGTGAGGAAAATCAAAAAAATTACTGCCATTTTGGAATTTTCTTCACCTTGTACCAGACGATACCTTACAGATGACACCCGAGTAGGTTCTTGTAGATTCTTTATTTAGTGAGTATATATATATATATATATATATATTAGAAATTCTGTTGGCATGCTTATAATCGTTTCCAGCAATCATATAAACGTACGCAAACTTACACACACATGTATAATGTATGCTGGCGTATCTAAAAGTCACACGTGATATATTACTTACAAAGAGTTTCTTTTAATACATGCATACATGAATGCAAGTACATTCTTTGGGTTTTCAAGTAATCTATCAATTCTTTTTTTAACTATCCCAGGAGCAAAAAACTAAAACGAAAGAAAAAGCTTTCGTCTCTTTGCATTTGATGTGTTCCACTATTCAATCAAATTGGCAGCATGCCAAAGCAAACCCCGAAATATCAAAAGCCCACTTCATTTCTTGCGTCACAACACTTTTAGCTGCAGCGAAAAGAGTCCCCAATATCAACTGCAAAATACCGTTCTCAGTGGATGTTATTACTCTGATCATCCGCTTCGTTTTTCTACTTTCACATCCTTTCGTCTCTCTCTTAGATTATTCTATCCTATTTATATATTTGGACAGCCATCTTTCTTTTATGCAGGTTTCACTAAAATGACATAAAGTATTATGGCTAAGTTTTTTTTACATAATTTTTCATGTAATATTATATTTCTTTTCTTTTCAGAACATAAATTATATAAAAATTGTCCAGATGTTTTGTTTTTCCTAGCGTTTTCACTTGTACTATTAGCCATTATCAAGGATGAATTCTATTTTACGTGTAACTGAATATGCGTAGTGCTTATGTTGATGTGTAGATTTATATCCCGAACACGGTAAGCATACTGTTGCCGTGTTCTTAGCTGATATTATTAAGTATTGTATTTTTTTATTATTTTTAATAAAGCTTCTATTACTTTTAACCGTTTTTGCATGTGACTGATGCTATGATATCTTTTATCAACGATTATGTTACGGGTAGAGTTTTGTAGGTTTCTATGTGTGTTTAAATGAGATCGAATTGAGCTCTGGTCTGATAAATGCAACCTGAGTCACTTGTCAAACGGTTGGTAGTGTGTCCAATGTAATTATTTAAGAATCTGGATTGAACAAGAACACAGTTCTTCAAAGGCCATGTAAATTAGTAAATAAAATAATTTCTCTGTAGTTTAGATCTTACAGGTGAATTGTTAAATTTGATGATGAGGTAAGCAGTTTTAAATTTTGTGTAACTGATTATTTAATTTTGTTGTTTACTGGACAGGAATTGCGTATTTTTTAATATTTCGATGTGAAGATTTTTCCTGATTTTAATTGTTATGCATTTGTTTTAGAAAATATTAATGTTACTGTTTTTTTTTTCGTATGTTAAAATATATATATGTGTCCAGTCCGTAATCGGTGAGGATAAGCCAACAAGATTAACTTAATATAAAATATTAAGTGTTATATCTATATAGAGAACTCAATGGATGTTATCCAGAGCAAATTATATTTATAAAGGAAATCTCAACACGTTGAAATGACGTGTTGGGTTTTCCTTTATAAATATAACATATGGCAACAGTATATAATGCATGGACAAATGGTGGATTTATAAATGTGTGAGATGGATTCTGACGAGAAAAATTTCCTGGACCGACACAGAGACCCAACGTTCATAGCAGTAGATAAAGCTCTAGATCCAATATATTTGTTTTAATTCAGGTAGATTGGAAAAATGAGGACAAAGAGACGCAGTGTGTTGCTATCAATTTTGTTCACGGGAATAGATTGTTCTAGTTCTATGAGTCATGCTCTTTCGGGTGTCTCAGAATCAGTTCTTTCCTTTTAACTTACCTCTCTATGTTTTCAGTACACATAGCCCACAGGATAAAAGTGTTGGTTGAATCCAGTGACTTGACACAAAGTGTTGTGAGTTCACTACTTGGCTATAAAAGAGAAAAACGAAAAACGTAAAGTGATCAGTTAAAAGGAGATACTGATACTGAGACATCTGGAAGAAGCATGAATCAAGTAACAATCTACCTCGGCGAACGGAATAAAGATTCAGTTCGAAATTCCAATCACCTGAAAATGTCGGAACGTAAAACGGCCGAAACGTTGTGAATATGACAACAAAGGTGAGGACAACAATTCGAACAATGTAAATAGTGTAAATAGCTATAATGCCAAACAAGGCTATAGAACTCAATCTGTCTTGCTTTTCATTCCATAGCTAGAGCTGGAATAGATGGCATTTGTCAAGAATATATGCGAGGCAGTAAATGCAAAGAATTCAACTGGAATTCGAACTCGTCTCTCCAGTTTCTCATTCCTAGCCGATACCGATTGCGCCACAACACACACCTCAACGCTATATAATGTACTGTTGATAACTTTTTAAAATAAAAGTGTATTGCTTGCATCATCACCATAACATGTATTTTTATAAACTGATAGATTTTTGCTTTTATTCGGGGTTTTTTATACGTCAGCAGCAGGGACCTTAACATGTTTTACCTTTTCGAGTAGGGTGGAGTTGTGAACAACATCAATTAAGTTGTCGTCCCACACTCCTAAAACCGTAAATATCCCGGATTTCTACCGGATTAAACCTAATTTAAAATAAAAAAAGCTGTGCTCACTTAGGTTTAAATTACAGAAAATCTATTATTTCCCGGGTTATGCAAGTATGTTACAAAATTATGGGTAATAGTTACTGAATACTTGAGTCTAAATCTGCCATCAAAAGTGACGTCAAAATATTCGAGAGGATTATTAGCCGTTTCCTCACAGGTCATCTCCCCAACAATAAAAAGAGGAAATATATATATATATATATATATATATATATATATATATATAACAGACTTTATTATAATAAACAGAATATATATATTCTTCACTACTCGAAGACAATTATTCACTAAAATCAAGGCACTGTTAAATAGTAAACAAGTGTCAATTTTAATAAATGGTACTAAAGAGAATTAACTGAGCTGACGCTGCTTCGCTATTGTCTTTATAATAAACTGAACCGACGCTATTTCGGCACTTACTCTCTCTCTCTCTCTTTCTGTCTCTCTCTTTCTCTCTCTTTCTCTCTCTCTCTATCTCTCTCTCCATGAGCATGGCAGGAGTATATATATATATATATATATATATATATATATATGCAGTCTTTAATACAATAGCGAAGTTTCTTTTTATTCTTTTTTAATTATTATCTATAGGGACAATACAAATTCTTATCAATGGGTAAGAAATAAAATGAAATATAAACAAATTAATCACTGTTGCGTTTTTTTTATTGTCAACTGAATATTTCTTATATATAAGGTTTTCTCATAAATAATGTCTGGAATTGAATAATATATTCACGATTCTAAAATGTCTGTATCTTAACAACATATGCTTGTTACATATTGGTCGTTTAAAACCCTCTATTAAATAGGCACACTTCAGTTCAAATAATTTCATTTTTAGTAGCTTCACCCTCCTTAACAGACTCGTTTCTACGGAGCACATGTTTCCAGGCCCGGCAATTTCCTGTCGATTTTTAGTCGTTCATGTTCCAACACGTTAGAACACATCAAATTTATCGACATATCTAATATGATTAAATTTCCGATTAACGCACACTCTAAACTATTTCTTGTAAAAGAAAATTTTAAATTACTTATTTCTTGTCAATTTTGCATCCCTATGAAAATGAAAGATTATAAGTTAAATGTTGGATACTTGATGTTCTTTTAATTACCGTAAAGCAAAAACGCCTCACAAGCAACAAAACAAGATGTGCTCTTTGTATGGTGAAGTTGATTGAGCTGACAGAAATATACGGAAGTGGTTCGCTAAGTTTAAAATGGATGAATGTAACCTTATTGGAGAACGCTCAGATATACCTCCATTACAGATAACGACCAAAAGAAGACATTAATTAAGAAAATCAAGACCCAACATCCTTTACTACCTAGTGTACTAGGTGTAGTTATGAACTCAAATCGTTATAATGTTGATGTACCACATTATCTGAATGAAAATAATCTTTTGGATTGCATTTCGATCTGTATGCATGCACTAAAAAGACACCTTTTAAGTAAATTTTGACGGGTGATGAAAAATTGATCGTTTATAACAATGTTTAGCGATAAAAATCTTGCGGTAAACGACATGAACGAACTTTAGCCAACACAAAAGCAAGTTTTCATCCAAAAAAAGTAATACTGTGCATCTAGCAGGATTGGAAAGGAATCCTGTAATATGTGCTTCTGCCAGGCAACCAATAAGAAAAACGCTCAGAATTGGCAAACAGGAAATGTGTTGTTTTCATCAGGATAATGCCAAACCTCACATTTATTTGGCTACGCGACTAAAATGGTTACAACTTGGCTCGGATGTGTTACCCCACCCCAGACATTCACCATACATTGCCCCATCAGATTTTCATTTAATCAGGTCTATGAAACATTATCTCAGTGGTAAAATATATAATTATTTGGATGACTTGAAAATCTCTTTAACAAGTTTTTTTGCCGAAACAACATAGATATTCCGGGAAGACGGAATCTTTAATTTTAAGGAAAAATTAAGAAAGCTTGTACAATGAAGTGGTTCATAATTAGTGAATAAATATCTAATAGCATAATTTTGGTTAGTGCATTAATTTCCTTGAAATTTTGCAATCCTTGTTAGTTTTCATTGTAGATCATGTAGAGACCCTATAGAGCTCTGCTGTGGTTTTGTAACTTTTGTGATATAATGGATAATGACTAGAAATGAGAACTAGGAGGGATGAATTGAAATTCCAGCCAGGTTCGTCACCTACTGCGGGAGAATCTAGTAACTTGTCGGTCATGAATCTAAAGAGACATGATCGCCCAAACGTTTATCATGTATGGAACTTAACTGAATGAACATTTTACGAAGTACAGTTGCTAGCCCTTGTTTAAACCGCTGCTTTCTTAGGATCTGTATTAAAATGGTTGCCACCAAGGCGATAAAATTAATTCTGCTTTGCTAATAATCCATATTTTTCGTACTTTTCATAGGGTATTTGTGTGCAATCCAACGCAAAAATGAAACTCGGTACTAAGTTGAACTCGGTACGCCAATCCCAGGTTTAGCGCTGATAGCCAATACGCGACGCAAACATCCATTGATATCAGTTTAGAAACGATAATAAGGCATATATTTATGTTTATGAGATATATAATTTAATCATGCATATTTGTAGAAGGTAGTTTGAAGTGTTAAAAGAATCGGATAAAAACCGCCACAAACATGTCATTCACTTGAGTATTTGAAGCAAAAGAAATAGGAATAACATGAACTGAAAAAGTGAGCAAAGACGAAGTTCTATAGAATAAAAATGAATACTTATACTTTGAATCAGAAAGAGACAGTTGAAATTTAAGGAAGCAAGTGTGATTGGAGAATTTTATACTCAGACGAGATTGAAGGCAGGAGGGCCAGAGTAAAGCCGTAAATAACCTACTTAATTGGCTCTGATAAATATTTTGGATTTTTCGTATCTTGACTATTTTTACTCACTTTTTTTATTGAGCACTTTCTTTATGGAACCCTGTTCGTCTTTAAAAGAGATACATTTTAGTGATTTATGTATTTTTGTTAGGCTTAAAAGATTTCAGTTTATATATATACATATATATATATATAAGATGTGGAAATTTCAGTTTATATATATATATATATATAAGATGAGGAAATGTTCTATACAGAAGGATGCGAAGAATACCATACACTGAACATGTGATCAATGATGCAGTTATAGAGAAAATGTAAACAAAAAATACTTATCCTTAACATCAAGAAGAAACAAATGAAATTTCTCAAGAAGATAAAGATGAAAGAGGGCTTTGAAAATTTAAGACTTTGAAAATTTCATTCTATGCAGCGTAATAGAAACCACATCAGCAAAACGGTAAAGAACTCGGCTTTTCTATCTGCTCCTTAATTTCTAGGTGTTCCTACCACTTATTCAGCTTTTATAGTCTCATTCTTAAAACACGTAAAGAAGTCGATATGACCCGACCTACATTTGCTCTTATTCTTTGGTTTCTGTGATGCTTACTAAAAACCGTAGAATAACGGTTTGACAAATGCGGCAAAAATCAACTGAAATCGATATATGGTAAGTTTTCTTCTTCTTCTTCTCCTTCTTCTTCTTCTTCTTCTTCTTCTTCTTTCAGGTACCATGTCCCAACTGAGTGTCGGGAATTATAGCTCTGCACAATTTCCTAATACTGATAAGACTTAACAATGTTAATCTTTTTACTATTTCTTTTCCTTAAAACTTCCCCGTTGCTTAAATGCCCCGTCTATGGGATTCTTAACATGTTTCTTTGGAACAACATCTCTTTTCTCAAATCTTCTCTTCATCTGCGAGGAAATTACCCAGTATTCCCTGCTATATAGAAGCACCGATATTAAATACCAGTTCAATACACTTTCCTTTTGTTTCTAACATACATTTCTAGTTCTCAGTATTTTGCTTAGCTTTTGGAAGGCATCTTTCACCGTTTTAATGCGCCTTCAGAATCAAGAGATGAAGAAATGTAGATGCCATAGTAGTGGTGGTGGTGGTGGGGGTGTATTTAGTTCTTCTTTTTCTTCTTCTTTTTTCTTCTTTTTTTCTTCTGTTTCTTCTTTTATGCGCAGTGTCTCTTCAAAACGTGAGCGACCATGATTCTCCAAAATTTACACTAAATTACTCATTTTTAATCTTTCAAACCTCCTTCTCTCATTATGTTTCTCAAAAGTTTCGACTCTAAGAATAATTGTCCCTTTTGTCTCCATTTTTCTTAAAACCCATGTTATTCTCAGCGTCATTCTTTAGAATATACATCTATGAATATGCGCTTCTGAAGTGACGTTGCGTATTAAGGACGATCAAATATCTATATATTGCTGATGAGATGAAAAAATGTAATTAAAAATTTCGGTCTCAGTACAGAACAGAAATATTCTAACAGCTAAAATGAGTATAAAGCCCAACAAAAAGCCATCTAACGTATAGTGATAACGGCTGGCTGTGCGTATGGCATATATGCCTGTCTGCTAGAGCAACTAGCAAATTCCTATTGCAACGTCCACAGAGCCCACCTGTGATTTATACTGCAACTTTATACTGCAAAATTTATACTGAGCGGACCTTAGTTACTATTTCTGATTGTATCTTAGTTTGTTGGTGGGAGCGCATTTTTGGTCACGGGAACAGTAACAGTCACCAACGGCTTTTAAATAACTTCGTCTATACAATTTTATTTACAAATCTTAGGCCGACACGACTTAATGTTTCTCTTAGCACTCTTTAACATCAAGAAATCATCTTTCTGACAAATCAACTCGGATCTTTTGGTCGGAAAGCGAACGTTCTAACCACTCGGCCACATGACAATTTAACTGGTAAATAACAATTTTATAAGAATATTTAGTAATATGGCTTTTGTTTGTCTATGTTAACTGTTGGTGTACTGACGATTATTGTTGAAAGAGTCTATCATGCTCCAGATAAAAACGGTGAAACTCGGGCAGTAGAATTGGGCAGTAGAATTGGGCATCTCGATGGATTTTACATACAGGTTTTTTTCTACAAGCTGAAAGCTTGCTCTGCCTCCAAGCACATTTTTGCCAGGTTAGCTGCTAAATAACTTGGTTCGCTGTGTCGGGCTAGACAATATTTCTCTCCGGAATCTATCATACATATTTATAAGTCAACCCTTCGCCCATGCTTAGAATATTGCTTCCACACATGGTTCAGTGCCTCTATCTACCTTAACAACATTGATAAAATTCAAAGAAGAAACTGCAAGTTACTTGATCTGATCCTGATCTGGTGGCTCGGCTTCAATCACTCTCCAACCACTGCAAGGTTTCCTCTCTGTCTTTTTCATAAATACGTTCATGGTAATTGTTTGAATGAACTATTTGCTGAGGTACCTAGGCCGTTTGAGTTTAAGCGCAGTACATGACTGGCGCCCAGATGTCATAAATTTACAGTTGAGCTGGATAGTCATAGATAATTCTATGCTAAAAATTTGGTTTGTCTCGCCATTTTCGCTTTTGGAACTCTCTTCCGACTCCATGCTTTCCAGCTAACTACAATTTGCATGAATTTAAATGCAATGCCAATCGTTATCTACTGTTCCCCTAATTACTCATTTCCCTTCCAGCTCAGTAATAATGTTTCTATTTCTCAGTTTTCCACATCATGTAACCCAATGTGTCTTTGTGCCTTTACTGTTTTGCACGGTGTGATATAGAAAAAGAAATTCTAAAATCACGATATTCCAGACCCTGGATTAATTAATATACTTTCAGATTACTTGACTGGCAATTAGGTCCCACCCTTTTACAGTAAAAACAGTGAAATGTAACCTTCTCTTCTACTTTCAGTTTCTTTTCTCGCACTTCCCGGCTTTTTAACTTTCTTCCGTACACTTTCTTCTTTGATAGCTACAATGCCCAAAGGTTTGTGCAACATGAATTGCCATCTTTTATCCCCTTTATTCCCATCTTTCCCTTATCTTTTCTCCGAACCCTCTATATCTTATTTCTCTTTCTTTTCGCTCTCCTCTCTCAGCACTGCCTTGCATGGGTTGAGTCGATAAAAAAATCCCCTTTTTTATATACTTTTATTTCACATCTACTTGGTTTCGTATATTCTAGTACAAAATCAAATAACGTACGGTAGATATTGAACCATTCCTCTCGATGCCAGAGTATGCGTTCTTACTATTGAAATTGTCATTGTAAGTCAGCTTTTATTTAAATTCGAACATCGACCACGGGAACAAGCCGGCTCGATGATCAATGGGCAAGTTCCCCGTCCGTTTTCTTTTTCTCTGCGAGTCTGCGTAAACCATTTTAAAATCACTCTGATTAAATGCCGAATGTGCTTCACCTCATTTTTATTTCTCTGTTCATTCGTAGCAACCTGTTTGACTGATGTTTGAAATTGGTGCACAATTCAATTGTTTATCGAAAGAAATAATAAAAGCAAACGTCCTTTCACTTACGTGTTGACATTTATATTTCACTTGTAGGTCTTTGGAAACACTTTTCAATTTGTAAAATTCAAAATGGAATTGATATAAACGGTAAACAAGAGAAATAGAATTTTTTTCACAATGAAACGTGTTTCGTGAGTTGACAAATCTTAACAATAATAGAATTTAATTTCTGTTTATATACATTAATGATTAATTTATTAATTAAAGATATTAATTAAATACGTTTTTTCCAGTAAATATAAGAAAACAATTTTATTTTATTTGTAACGTTATGTAACTCATAAAAATATCTAAAGTTTCAGGCAGAGAAAGTATAAAATAGGAATGTTTAATTAAATTTTATTTATCTGCATAGGTTCAGATATTATCAATAATTCTCTTCTTTTATAATTCTGCTTTTCAATCTTATGGCTTACAGTAAGTTAAATGAATGAAGAAATGGTAGTTTCTGTTTCTTCATGTCTATTGAGATCTAATTCATCAAGGTATTTTGGGAAATATTGAGCGAGGCCTTAATCAGATAGAACAAATTTCTAAGAATATAGATAATGATTCCTTTTATCTAAAGGAGCCCATTTTCTTAAACAATTTAAGAGCAAGATTTTATGAATTTCACCCGACAGAAGCGCTAGCTAATGGTTGGTTTTGTTTAGCGGTAATTTAATGCAGAAATATAAATATTTTTTATGAAATTCTATAATTTCTTTAAATATAAAAATGGTCTTAGTAAATAAAAATCTTGCTAGTTAGGAGTATAATAGGTAGACTTCACTTTTCCCAAGTGTATTTGCGCGAACTCGATCAGAATCGAAACTTGGCATACCGATTAACAATTCTGAATCATTATACATTAGACCACCCGTACATCGAAGCTTACAACACCTGGTTTTCCTAGGTATTTAGGTACTGACCATGATCGACGTTGCTTAACTTTGGTGATCGGACAGAAATCGGTGTTTCAAAGTAATGTGTCCGTAAGCCCTACATTAACTGTTCGATCAATGAGTGCCAAATGTTTCCTTAGAAGAAAACGGTTATTCTCACCAATATCCACCGAAATCATTAATCTTTGGTTGGGGCCATGATCTTAGTAGAAGCATTCTTTAAATATTGACTGAGAACATCATATGTCAGTAGTAGGTGTAACTGTAACACTGACTGATAGCAAGGCCTCTTTCTTCATTACTTCTTTACTCATTATGTTTAACCGTCTCTTTCCGATTCTTTATAATAGTGTCATATTTGTTACAATTTACCTTAAACTTTCGTAGTTGCTCAGATGCTTTCTCCTTGGTCTCTATCCTTCTATACAACCGCATTTTTGTTCCTCTTTAGCTGTGAGAAAATTGCTCAGTATTCACTGCCGTATAGGGGATTTATGTTATATAGCATTTTTACACTTTTTTCTTTGGTTCTAATGAAATTGTCCAGTTTCTCAATACGCTAAACCATTGTCTGCATTGGTTATACGCTTGTAAGAATATACATTTTTCAGCTTCTTATTTAACGTATCCATTCAGGGCTCAGATTATCGGCGATTTCAACAATTCATTTATTTTGTGGCTATCAGCAACTTTTCTACAGTTACAATTATTGCTCATTCTGCATTAATTGAGGAGAACAAGTTATTCTTTATCTCTTATGTGTTGTGTCACTGCAGGAAGTGGGCGATTGTGCTTCCTTTCTTGTACTTCGTAGCGTAGCGCATAGCAATGTTTGCTCATTTTTACTGTCCGTTCCACTCTCTGTTCTAATACTCATTGGCAAAATCTGGCGATGTCTCACTTTGTCTCTCTTGCTTTCAGCATGTTCCGTGGTTATCAAATTCTACATTGCCTCTTTCCTCACTGTGTGTTCCAGAAGTTTCAACTGACTATTTCCAATTCTATATAACAGTGTCGTTTTTGTTGCAATTTTGCTTAAGTTTTCGTCGTTGTTCACAGATGCTCTCTCCATAGTAATCATAATCGATCCTTCTATACATCCACATCTTTGTTGCTCCAAGACTCCTCTTCATCTGCGAAGAAATTGTTTAGTATTTGTCATAAAGAGAGATTAATGTTACATAGCATTTTTACTTGGTATTTTAAATTTTCAAGTTTCTTTATATGTTGCTTGGCTTTTGGAATTTCGGTAATCCAATACAGCTTTGGATTCCCTAGTCACATTTTCCGTCCTCTGTTAAAACCACCCCCCAGTTAAATTCAAATTCGCAGCTCGCACCTTAGATGGTTGCTCTTGGTGACAACCATACATTCTGCCTTCTTGCAATTGATTATTATTCCATTTTTATTAGATGTTCTTACGCTTGGTATCTCTCAAATGAGAGGTGGGGAAACTTCTTTTTCCAAAGTTTAACAAGTGAAATTTACCCTTGTTTCTGGTTTGCAAGCGAACCATTGAATAACATGAATACGAGTTCAGCTCTAATTCTCCAACCTTAATTGCATTTAACCTTTTGAATTCGAATAGATATAGGTCATCTGCTTTTGGCAAACGTCTGAAACATAAAAACATATTTCCTAAGCAATTCATACTACTTTCAACAAAAGCACTCTAACATGGTGAGAATGTTAGTAAGATTGTCTTACTGGATGAAATAACAACTGAATATCGAGTTCGATTCTCACTGGGGACCCCATACTTTCGGCCTTACGCCACACCTGAGACACGTTTAGAAAGTCATCATACTACTTTCGCCAAATTCTTTTTCTAGCTAGATGTAACCGCCACTTCTACTCTAACAGTTTCTTCGTTCACACTACCGACCTGTGGAACTACCTAACGGCTTTTTGCTTTCCTGATAACTGCAAACATACAAAAAATTAAATGCAACGTCAATCAACATCTCCTGCATTCTTGAACACTCTTTTTGTCTCTTCCTCAATCTTTCCAACTCTCAACCTCTTTGACTTTCACTCCCTGTAACCCCCCCCTCGTGTTTTAGTAGCATTATTGCCTTGCTTGGTGCGAAACGATTAAAACTAACAAACAAACAAAAAAACAGTCTACACAAATTTCAGTTACAAACTAAACTAGTTAAATAGTTTAGTGATGATGTAACCGGTTTAAACACTTTCATGTCAATTGTTCATCTGAACTTTTCTTTATGCTACTTAGAATCTATAAATTTAAGCGCAAGACTAATTTGGTGAGAAGAGTTCATCACTTTGCAACTGCAAGGTCTCATAATTTTACTGTCGCTGGATCTAACCGTAAGTTCTATGCTAATTGTTTCCTTTTTCGCGCTTCCCGCTTCCCGCTTGCGGAAATCTGTTTCGGCTTCTTGATTTCTATTCAGGTTCGATGTTCAAAAATTTAAATGTAATATTGTTTTTTTTTTGTTTTTTTGTTTTTTAATCATATCACCCCAAGCAAGGCGATAACGCCACTGATGCGCAGGGGGCTACGTAAGGGTAAAAAGAATGGAAAAGAGAAAGCCGGAAACCACATTCTAAACAGGGAACAAGAGATGCGCCTCTTCACCTGTTCAGTAGACATGGGTGGAGTGTGAACCTGGCGATAGTTTAGTCTATCTACTCCAATTGGAAAAAAAATAAAATAAAAGAGTGAAAAGATTGGAAAAGAGAAAACCGGAAACCGCATCCTAAACAGGAAACAAGGGATGAGCCTCTTCACCTGTTCAATAGATGTGGGTGGAGTGTGAACCGGGTGATAGTTTAGTCTATCTACTCCAATTGGAAAAAAAAAATAAGAGTGAAAAGATTGGAAAAGAGAAAACCGGAAACCGCATCCTAAACAGGAAACAAGGGATGAGCCTCTTCACCTGTTCAATAGATGTGGGTGGAGTGTGAACCGGGTATTGTCTTCTGTTTTCTTAATTTCTGTTTTGTCATTGTTTTTCTTTCAATGTTTTTATTATATTATTAATATTTTTAATATTACTAATCACCATGCGTCTTAGTGTCTTTATTGCCTTTGTTTAAGAGGGAAATGATTAAAAACCTCTATCAAAATTTTATATTATTTTGGGGATTATTTGATAAATTAAATTTTTTTTTCTGCATTCGTTGTTGCACTCACGTCTTTCATTCTTCCTTTATTTTTCTTTTATCCATCGTCTATAACATTTGTTTTTACTTATTCCTTCGGTTTTATTTCTTTCAGTAATTTCTCTCTTCTATTTTACACTTCTGAAAACTCATTTTAGCTTTCAAAAGTAAAGATGGTGTAATTAATAACGCCTAGAAATTAAAAATCAAAGAGCTTTGTTCGAATTCCAGTCTTATTCGTTATATTTGACTTGCGGGTAAATACCCTTGGAGAAAGCATGAATCCATCTATTCAGTCCTCATCTATGGATTAAATACCAGAAATTGCCTCTCTAATAGAATTTGGCACTTAGTCTAGAGAAATGAATTAAAAATAGAATCTGTTATTCACGGACTGCTGCATAATATCCGGAAGCCACTCTTTCAAGGGTTACGGTGAAGACGTCGTTAGTCGTATGTTGGTATGAGACAAAGAATCTAACCGACTAGATTATTTATAAAGAACTGCAGCTGTGTCAAGAAAAATGATTCTTCATACGGCACAACGGGTGAGGTAAAGTTGTTGTACGTCAGATGAAAACTACTAGAACATACAGAGTAGCACTGTAGTGATTTGTGATCAAGAAAATTAAAAGAATGTGTAGTGACCTCACGATCACGAGAAATTAAAAAAAACATTACCCATGATTTTCTAGTAAAAAGAAAATCGCCGCACTGACGAGAAATTTAAATCTCTTTTCAACAGCATCTTGCTAAGAGATCACGTGGTTTTGTGTGGTTTATGAAATGAAGAACAAAGATAAGTATTATTATTATTTTCTCATGTTCAATATGACCTTTAGACTTATTCCAGTTGAATTCCTTGCATTTACTTAGGTATAATTAACCCTGGGAAAGGTATTAATCCTTCCCTTCCCTCCAGTTATTGGCTAAAGAACAGAACAAAATTGGTTGTACTTGTTGTACTGCCTTGGCTGGCAACCAGTCTACTGCAAAATGTAATAGCAGTATCCAACGAGAAAGTCTTCTAGCCAGTCATGTCTCTTTCGAGACATGATCTACCCAAGCGTGTATCACGTATGGCAAATAACTGACTGATCACTTGCAAAATGATTTATTTAAACAATGCCCATCATAAACGACCCTTATATATGCGCAATTGAAATTCCTCTGATAATACATGGATGACCCAGTTAATTATCTTTCTATCTTTATTTATAATTAACATTGCTTGTTTCTCTTTTAATAAATTCATTACTCTCTCTCTCCTCTCTTTCTCCTCTCTCTCTCCTTCTCTCTCTCTTCTCTCTCTCTCCTTCTCTCTCTCTTTCGCTCCGTGTGTGTGTCTAGCTCCCCATCTCCTTATTTCAATTCATGAGGTTATTTTACGTTTCAATCACATCATTTCCTCCTCCCCAGCTTCTTTCTCACGCATACCATTAATATGAAGGAATCGAACAATACGATTCAATGCGTAATAAAGGCGGAACAAAAGCAGCGTTTTATTCTTCGGCGAAAACTTTATTCGTTAGTCAATTTTCTTTCTTCAAATTTTCTCCGCTTTTTTCCGGTGTTTTCGCCTTTGCAACCTTTCATTTCTTTGGTTTTTTCTTTAGCTTTTTTCCCTATCCCTTCCCTGTTGATACCAGCAATTATATTCTGCCCTTTATTTTCGCAAATTTCCGACTTAAAGCGAACCGACATTTTCTATATTTAAAGATTTCGCTTTTCCTTTATTCAATCATTCGGCTATTCATTCATTACATTCGCACTTTCTTCAAATCTTTTGTGCCTTTTTTCTTTCATTCAGCATCTTTTTTATTCTTATTTTATAGACTTGTTTTATTTCCTTCCATTCGTACATCTTCCTCTCTCAATCTTTCCATTCGTCATCTTATACCTTTTTTTCCAGCCTTGTTAAAATGCTTCTTGTTGCGAAACAAAAGAAAATTAAACCCTAAGATAAGAAAAGCAAACAGTTACATATGATAAAAATGTAGGGATAATCTGTTTGGTTTGTGTCTTTCATTAAATTTGTCTTTATTGATTTGTTTATCTTACAATATATTGTTTTAACAAAGATATGTGCACGTGACTATGTTCGTTATGGATAATGCAAACACACGGAAGGGATCCCTTTTTTTCATATTCGTTTTCGGAACTTTCTCATTTTTTTCTCTCGTTCCTTTTCCGCCTTCACTCATTCCTTTCTCCTGCTTTAAACTGTTGTCTTCTGTTTAAATTTTGGTTTAAATTTACCTATACTTTAGATCAAAAGAAAAAAGACATTGCTCGTAGAGTAGAATTTTAAACTATTTTTAACAAAAAGATTAACTCCAAAACCTGGAACAAAAACAAAAACATCGTCATAAAAGACGAAACCCAAAATCTATGAAAAGTTTTGTGATTTTATATGATATTACGTAGTATAAAACGACCGACAAGGACCCATACAACGTTACAGTAAATGACAATATTTATGACAAAATATTTGCGTCAGATGGTGATGATCATAGTAATTTTGAAGGGTTTTAATTATGTAGGTATGTGTCTTAGGTCTTTTTTATACTGTATTGAGAAATAAATATTTCATGACATCGTAATTGCTTTGTTGCTTGATATCACGAAATACCGTGTAATGTATGCTATTGAAAAAATAAAATTTGCATGTTATACTCTAAAATACTCTAAAAGTTGTTTTTATTTAACACTAAAACAATAATGAAAATTCATTCGAAATGTAGATTGTGTGCTATCTTAACTGTTGTTATTTAAAACTACTATGAGAAATAATCATTGGTGTGAACACATCCACAGCTCTAATGTGATAATAACAATAAAGGCTCAAGCATACCAACCTATTTACCAGTAATGATACACCACATTATTGTAAGGTAGCTTTTTGAAACTGTTGTATTAGACGGTTCCCTATTTTGTAGAGATTTTCGATGATTTTTAGGTCGTCTTATATGCGGAAATATGCGGAATGTATTTATTAGAGCATACCTTATTTAAAAACAAGTAGCACGAATTATTCGATCACATTTAATTTCAATAGTTTGAAACATATTTGCAACTGATCAAAATGGGAACAATTCTTTTCGTTTAGTAGTATATCAACTACTTATGGGTCATAAGAAAATCAAATTTCAGCATATTAATGTCGAAATTTAATTTTTTAGGGGCAATAGTAATTTCTTTGACAAATGTATTGATGGTATATTTTTTTTACGAAAATGGATGGATTACTGGTATTTTTAGGATAATTCTTTTTATACTTTTAGAAGTTTTGAACATAAGCCTCGGGGATTAGCTGGAACCCTAACAAGTGCTACCACATCTAGTTAGGGTGGATCTAGATTTAACGGTAATTCGGAGGTTGTTCCACGATCTTTAATTCCTCCCGATCCGAGAGCTTGCTGCTGGATATAGTAAATTGTCATACCCAAGATGGGTAACAATTATGAATATCACTAAATATTTAACATGTTTTACTACATATTTGCCTTCAACTGAAATGTTGGAAGAGAGAAAATTCAAAATTACTTTCCAATTTTTAAATTTTATGTTGTTTTATTATCTTAGTTGACATAGACATCAGCTTAGACATCACTTGTAAATTTTATGGTGTTCGGTGTAGAAGTAAGTATCTTTTTTTCTAAACCTGTGTTTGTCTTGTTATCAGTAACTGTGTGGAAGTTACGTGTTTACTTCATGGCATGTGTGTATCCTTAATCCTTGAACTGTTACCGTAATTTAAATGTGTATTATTTTTTTATTAATTAAAGTTAACAGGATGATTTAAAATTATATTTCAGCAGAGCAGGTAATGATTTTTCATGCTGGAAGTTTAAAGCGTTGTAAATGTCCCCTATCCTGGTTTCCGTCCAAAGCTTAATGTACTGATGAGGAATGGTGCTATGCTAACAACATAATTGCTCACAGCTGGGAACGATGGAACTCGAGCTGTTGCTCTAGGTACCTCGAAAGAGTTTGACAGGATTTGGCAGGCTGGACTCCTGCGCAAGCTCTAGGAGTAGGGTATTTCTGGTCGATTGTTGGATCTAATACGTTGGATTTAATTCGTTCCTATCAAATCGTGAAATGAACGGAAAAGCTTCCAGATCCTACCTCACGAACGTGTGTGTCACTCAAGGCTCTATCCTAAGTCTTATGTTTTTTATCTTCATCAATGGTCTTCTGAAAGTTTGAAAGTTGGCATCTATGCAGGTGACACCACCATTTACTCACATCTCAATAGGAAATCTGACAAGGCTGCAAAGTAAACCTGGCTGATGCATTTGAGAAGGACCGCCAATCTTTGTAAGACTGGGGTAGGAAATTGCTCGTGGATTTTAATGCATCCAAAACCAAACTGCTCTTCTTTAACAACTATAGAAAAACTTTCCTACCTGCCATCAGAATGGATGACACTAACCTCTTAGAAAGCAACACGCTGTGCATCCTTGGCCTCACTCTCTCAACTGACCTGAAGTGAAATGGCTGCATCGAGTATATATATGATGAATTAGAAAGGTTGGGTCTCTCAGGCGGTCCTACCTTGCTTGAGTTGAAATTATTAAAAAAGGGGTCCCAGAAAATACTTCAAAATACAATACTTTATGCCTCTTTTTCAACCAATCTGACGTAAATTGGGTCTCTGTGTTAAGCCAGAAAGTTTTTCTCGTCCGAATCTATCTCGCACATTTATAAATCTACCATTCATCCATTCATTGAATACTCTTGCGATATCTGATCGGATACTCCAGCCATTTATCTCAAGATTCTCGATGAAACACAAAAGAAGGATCTGCATTGTAATTGGTGATCATCTTTATAGTCTCATTTCGGCTGTTGTATTTTCAGGTTATATACGTTAGCATATGCAACCGAGCCCATCATTAATCCATCTGAGTAGATTGCTCTGGTCTTGCGCGCCATGCCTAGAACAATCTACCCTCGTGAGCTATATAAAAATCCGATTCAAAATTCTACGTATATCACCTAAAGAAAGTCACGACGTACAACGGTCGAAATTTCGTGAATATTACAATTAAGATGTGGACAACAGTTCGAACAATGTAAATAATATAAATAGTTAAAATAAATAGCCTCAGAAATTAAAAATAAAAGGTTAGAAAGGAAACCATCATCAATACTAGAAAGAGTCACAATAACAGTCACTGAATTTTGAGAAATCCATTTTCCTAAAAAATATTCTAAGAGAAAGCGTTTATAAATTTCCATTGACATTACTACAAGCTTCTAGATCAGTGAATGCCGAATGTTTCTTTATAAGGAAATGTCTAATATTATAATTACCATTAATTAAAAAGTTTTCATAATCGGGATATTTAATGATGAATGACTTGTGATTAAAAGCAAAGCATAAATTATTGACTCGGAACTTTGATAGTTGAAAACTTTCATAACGTTACCAACATATAAGCACACATTCATACATTTAACTACCCTTGTTTTTTCTCTTACACATTTAGAAATCGTTCATCGATTTAATAAATATTACACCTGTATTATTAAGCATACATACATGTAAACAAACAAGCGTTTCTATATATACATACACTTACATTTAAAATGAACGTCTATTGCTTTATTACATGTACCACGTATCTGACCAATGGGATCAAACCCTAATAAACATTCCAGTATACTGTCATTTGTTTTTAAAAATTGAAAAAAAAATCTGTTCGTGTCTTGTAAACAAATCTCTGGGGTTACTTAATAAAGTCAAGCATGTTACATTAAGAAACTTTTCCTATTTTGTTCTTTAATTATTCTAACTTCTTGTCAGATGTCAATCCATTGATTCAACTCATATTGGTTTATTTTATCTCCAAGAAAGCAAGATGAAAAAGGAATTAATATAAATATCAGAGTAAGACAATAGTAGTTTATAGCTTTGAAAGCGGTAAGTATAAAGGAAGTGGACATGGATTGTCATCAATAACAAATGGTAGAATTATATCGTAGACGTTGTACAAATACAGTATACACATTTAACAACATTAAAAATATTATCATTAAAATTTCCATCCTTTCTAGCAAAACCTTCAAGAACATGTAAAACCTGCAGTGCTTTTGTAGGTTGGTTGGTTGGTTTGTTGATTTGTTGTTTTTTTTTAACTTATCAACCATTTACAGATTATTTAAAACCAGAAAAGATTTTAGAATTAATATAATTTTTTAGATAGTAATCATTTATGATGTAAGTCCTACTAATGACCCCATAGCTTCAGAAAAATGACGTGACTTCATACCTTTCAAATTATTTATACCAAGGCTATTTGTGTACGTGTGAATATAACGAACTCGATATGAATTAGAACTTGGTTCCCCGGTTTCCAATTCTAATCTATTATACCGCCCGGGCATCTCAAACTGGTATTTTCAAGCGCTTACTCATATATGTACTGATCAGGTTTGGCTTTGTTTAACTTCAGCTTAAAACAGATCTGACTAAGATGATGATTAAGAATTAGTTATTTTAGTGTATTTTACTTTATGTTTACTAATTTTACGGCAGCATCACATTGAGAACACCTGTTCCCGTACGATCACCGAAGTTAAGGAGAATGACTCGGAATTGTCAATCGGAGAGCCGAGTTTTAAGTCCTGTTGAGTTCGTTATATTGACTCACGCACAAAAACACTTTGCAAAGATACAAATTCACCCCTTCTCCTCAAGCTATGGGTTAATTAATAAGATTTGTATCACTAAATCTTCATGAGTTCAAAAACGTTCTTAAAATATAAAAATATATTCTGGCTTGAAGAAACTTGCAAATGGTTGATAAACCGTAAAATGAATCATTCGTTCAATCCAAATTGAGTACAATTAAATGCCATTTTAATATTAAGTGTCAGCTTTAACATAAATTTTTCGATCATAAGAAAATCAAAAGTTAATTAATTTATCGCAAGGAAATTTAAAACTTATACCTATTTAATATATTAACCAATTTAAATTCTATTATTAATTATAAAACTGTAAGGTTGTCTTTCAGTGATTCTTTTATAAATACTTTATGGTAATTAGATTTATAAAATTAAGTGCAGGCATCGAGATCTCATCAATTTACAGCTAATCTAAATGTAACCGTAAGTTCTATGCTAACAGATTCTTTTCTCGCAATTTTCGTTTGTGGAAATCTCTTCCGTCTCCATGTTTTCAAGCCAACTTTAATAAGCAAAAACTTAAATGCAATGTCAAACGCTGTCTACTGTCCTCCTGAATACTCTTTCCTCTTGCTGCTCATTATTAATGCTTCTATTTTCTAATTTGTCCAGACGCTGTACCATCTTGTGTCTTAATGTTTTTGCTGCTTTTCATGGTTTATACTGATTAAAAAATAAATAAAATAAAATTGTACTAGAAACATATTTATCTTTTTTACAGGTTTATAAAAGACAACTATATTAATTATAGGTTCATGTATTAATAAAGTATACATAATACATTTCTCCCAGAACCAATTCATTCTCAACATCATATCAGAACTTTCTTTTTTATGTGCCGTATCCCTTCAGGACGTAGACTACCATGGATTCTACTTGTCGCTATCCCTTGTCTTCTCAATACATGTCGTTTCCCAGACCCTGCTTCGCTATACACTCGCTCAAACCCATCCTTGCGCTGCCTTACCCTGTCCCTCTGTCTCGATATCCGTTCTCTGAGTATTAGATTTCCCAAACTCTCCTTCCTCCTTAGGTGCCCTAAAAACCTCGGCTGTCTCTTCCTGATGCTAAATCTAAGTTTCCTTTTCGTTTACATCTTCTCCAACACCTTGTCGTTGCTCACGTACTCTGTCTTTGATATTCTCAGCATCTTTCTGTAGAACCATATTTCTACTGCTTCGAGTCTCTGCTTCATCCTTAAAGAGATTGTCTAGCATTCGAAGTCATGAGTTAGAGGTAACTAAGACATGCGGAAGTAGCATAACTCATGGAACGAGAACAATCTACCTCAGCTATCCAAACTAAGGGTTCAGTTTAAAATTCCAATCACCTGAAGATAATCGCAACATATAACGGCCTAAGCATCGTGAATATGGCAACAAAGATGTGGTCAACAGTCTGAACAATGTAAATAATGCAAATAATTTCTCAGAAATATAGACAAACGTTGAAACTATGAAAGTGATAACCGAGTAGAACATTTGAATCAATCTATTGTTCTAATTATCCCCTTTAGAAGAGCTGTTCGAGACTATGATATTTCAGTTAAGATGTTTTGTTTTACTTTTAATTAAATTCGTGAGCATATGAAATACAACCATACCAAGTAGCAGCATATAAGAATGTATGTACCTGTGCATACTTATGTGTGTATGCGCTTCAGTGCATGTGCGTATTTGTATATGTAATGTAAGTGTATATGCATGTTTCTGTATGCATATATAAATGTATCAGCATGTGTATCTGCATGCGTAAGTTTCTATATGCGAACAGATTTTAAGACACGAAGAATAGTGGATATGATAAAGAAAATTTTTAATTTTTAAAAAATTTTGAACCTTTTTTAATTTTATTAAATTTTGAACATCATTAAACTTTTATAATTTCATAAAATTTACGAAAAATCTTTACAACTTTTTCTTTTTAAAAACTCAATTATGTGAAATCTAACGCTTCAAGTACACCAAATTAACACCTTCAACTGCGAATAGAATGTGTACCTTTTGTTTAAATAATAAACAAAGCGTTAATGAAAAGGCGAATGGTATCAAAGACCCATCTTCAAATTTCATCTACGACAGTTTACGTTCCTTTTGTACTAATATTATTTGAGAAGCATTGAATCCCCAATTCTTTTATGCATTAGTTAAATATCCAGCCAGATGATAACCTTTAACCATGTAAGGCTGTCCATCTTTTGTGTTTGGTAATAGGCCGTGTCACGGATTATGCTTTGCTGCTGGTCATACTTAACCCAGTGCAACCTGTCCTATGTTACTCAGAGTAAATGGACATTGACGAGTAAACACCATTGCCCTATCAGGCGTTATTATGAAGAATTAATCAACATGGTACCCCGGCTAAATATTCGATTTCGTGATTATCTCGTATGACATTTTCTATTGCACGCTAACTCTACAACCAATGTCCGATAGTCAAAACAAAATCGGTTACAAATGCATACTCTTCATTCTACTTTTCAATCTAAAATTATTTCCAAGTACATCTTAAGAAAGCAATGTCCCACCAGACATTTTATTCTCAGTTGAAGACCTCAGATACTAAAGAAAAAAAAATTAATTTTAAATAAATGTATTTTCAGAAAAACGTCGGCAATATCTTACCCTTCATGTGAGTTACACTTTGCACCTTCTCGTACCAACGTTTTCCGTTAAAATGAAGTAGAAACATTAAACCCTTGTGTAAATTAATAGAAACAAAACAAATAATGTCTTCCTAGGATCTTTCACACTTTCCCTGACCAACTGAACGTCGTCACTAGGCGTTGTTTGTCTCTACCGACCGCATTTTTTCTTTAAGTTTTGGACAGATGGATCCAGTTTGTTTCTTCGCCTTGAAGGCACTGCTGGCAGTTGGAAGGCAGAGATCATCAATATCCGTGATCTCACTCTAAGGCTGTTCGTGCAGCGTTACATTTTCGTACGCTTCCTTGGAGTAACGTTCATCTCAGACAGTGGCCGTTGACAGTCGAGACAATAGTGTCTGGTGTGATAAAAATCTGATTCAATTACGGATGACGCAATACTTTTCAAGGCCAAACAAATTTCCTCATACATGCCGAAAATAGAATCGTTACTGCACACAACTGAAAATGATCTAATCTAAAATAGAAATCGATTACACCCTGTAACTCTAGTGGATCTAAAACTGACAGTATGGTGAAAAAAAGAAAACTAAGGCAGTTGTTCCAATTAATTTGTATAAAAGTGTATATTGAATCAATTGGTACGTCTACAGCTAATAAAGTTGATTTACTGTTTCGTGCTACACATTTTTCTATCGTACATATATATAAGTCTACAATTCTACCTTGCTTTGAATATTACCGCTACATCTGATCTGGTGCTCTCGCCATATATCTAAAGATTCTTGATCAAGTGCAAATATGAATCTGCCATATTACTGGTTCTGACATGGCATCTAAGTTTCAGTCACTTTCTCACTTTTCTTGTAAATTATCTGTGCCTTTTATATAAATATTTTCTTGAAAATTTTTCTGATTAAATTTTCTCTATAGAATTTAGACATTATGAATTTAAGTACAGTACTAGATTAGCAGTAAGGCCTCATTATTTTACCGTTTAAATGGCTTCATGTAATCTAAGTTCTATGCTAATATTTCTCGCTTGGGGAACTCTCTTCGACGTCTTGCTTTCGGGTGATGTTCAAAAATTTAGATTCCAAGTCAATCGTTACCTTTTGTCTTCTCAATTATCATGTTTTTATTTTTCTTTCCTTAATAGTTTTTTCTTCA
This sequence comes from Ascarosepion bandense, assembly GCA_037127315.1. Lineage (NCBI taxonomy): Eukaryota > Metazoa > Mollusca > Cephalopoda > Sepiida > Sepiidae > Ascarosepion > Ascarosepion bandense. The sequence goes on from JBBBDQ010001340.1 coordinate 2,200,911, forward strand.
TATTCTCTTACATCTTAGTGGTTTTATTGCCTTGCTTTAGGGAAAATGATTTTAAAAAATCTCCAGTTCTATGATTTGACCAATGTATTTAATGCTTTTATTATATTTCAATTGTATACTTTATAAACACTAATAGATTATTAGATTACAAAAAATTCAAAACAACTATCTTTGCAGTGGACAATAAAATTAAATTCTTATAGATCTTTCTATTATATTTTCAATGTTTTTCTTTGCACTACGCTCTGTCGGCTGGAGGTTCAGAATACGCCGACTCCACCTCTACAGGGAATAACCCCACTCTCATTGCAGCGTCCTGGTGATAATGATAATAAACTACCCTTGGGTCCGGCAACAAGACTTCTAATTAGGACTGTCTGAGAAGCATAAAACCGCCTCTTAATTGCTGTTATTCCCAGGTCCACCCTGACTTAAGATGGTAGAACCTGTTAGGATCCCAGATACTTTATTCCCAAACTAGGATCAAAACACTATAAAAGTAGAAAATTGAATTTTTATAGTAAAAAGTCCAACAATACTATTTTGGAGAAAATATTACCGGCAATGTGCGTTGTGGTACAGTGAATATCGTCTCGGAACGAGAAACCGGGGAGCCGCAGTTCGAATTCCAGTTGAATCTATTGTATTCACTTACGCACAAATACCCTTGGGAAAGGTATTAATCCGTCTCTTCCTTCCAGTTATGGGTTAAATAGCAGGACAGATTGGGTTCTATAGCCTTTGTTCGGCAACCAGTCTACCGCAGAAAGCAATGGCAACCTACTGCGGGATAATCTTCTGCCCAGTCAGTCATGTCTCTTTCGAGACATGATCGCCCAAGCGTGTATCACGTATGGCACTTAACTGACTGATTACCGGCAATACACTTTTGAAGAAAAAATATTACTAGCAATATGTTTGTGAAGAAAACAATACCAACAATACATTTTTAAGAAAAAAATTAACGGCAATATATTTGTGAAAAAAAATACCAGAAATACATCCGACTCTCGACAAAACTCTCTTTACAAAAATACGTAAATAAAACCTGGTCTACAAATTAATTTTTTACAAAGAATACATATTCAATTAATACGAATCTATTGTAAAAATTTTGTCGGCATTAAATAAACCATTGAAGTTGATATGCCGTAAAAAACACGAACCAAGTCTCCTTTCATTTTAAATTGCCTTTTCAAAAATACAATACCAAAAGACATGATGAGTTTTCTAAAAAACAACTTTTTCATCAAAATTTAACTCAATCAACCGAACATTAAAAAAAGGACTGAAACCGCACCTTTTTTGCATTAAATAACCCACAGAGGTTGATGTGCAGTTAAACAAAACTATAACTCAAACACCTTTGATTTACAATTACGATAAAATCATTAGCGTCGATATATTATCGCGTAGACTCTACAATCCTATATTCTATAAAATCGTCGTATCATTATTAAGTAGCGTGTGACGAACCGAAAAAGTGATATTGTTTTAAAATTTAATTTACGTAGTACAGATGTTGTCCTTTTCAATTCATATTTATGTACAGTTGTCTATGATAAGTTTTAACCGCCCTTGATTACAGTAATTTTGGCGCTTAAAAACCACACACTCTTTTCACGGGAAATAGATGACACCACAGTCCGTATTCTCTCTTTAATGTCATTGATATCACGAACTTATTTGCTATACACGCTCTTCTTTACCAATACCACCTAACCAGAAATCACAGGTCGTTTAATTAAGAACTGTGAAAACGAACGCATAAGCACGCACAGTACGGGCAAAATGCACAGTACGGGCAAAATGCACCATCCTGTTGGAAATAATCCGCAAATCGGGTCTGTAGAAGTTAATCAATGGCATACTGTTGCAATCATCTGTAAGTAGATGTCTGACGTGACACTTTCGGGGTCAAAAACTTCAGCCGAATTACGCCAGAAGAGGTCATGACGCACCAGACATACACTTTTGGAGAGTCCCGTTTGTGCACCAGAATGAGACGTGGATTTTCCGACTCCGAAAGATAATGTTGTGTCGACTAAGAAGATCACTTGTGTAAAAAGTGGTTTCATTACAAAATGCCAACTGACTAAAAAATGCCTGGTTGGATGTTCTTCATAGTAATAATGTTAACATAACTTTTACTAAACCTTTTTATAAAATGAAAAATCAACATTTTTCATTCTGATAAAATGAACTTCCAAAATATAAATGGCAAAGCCAATCAACTGATCTATCCTTTGACATTGTTTGCACAACTTAGTGAGAGATGAACTAGCTTGTAAAATTAAATGGCTTCAACAAAAATATCGTGAAGCTACATGCCTACAATGATTTCTTTTCAGACATGATGAACAATTATACTCTCAAATATGTGTACTGCCTGTTAAGACTCAAGTTCACTCCACACCTTAAGTGGAATCCATACGCGTACGACACAGCGCTAAAAGATGCTGAGACAAACGCTCGGTTCCTTGTAGCGCTTGAGAAAGTAACTGCTTCTTCATGCCATGTTTTAACATCACAAAAGCAAGATCAGACTCAAAATGCGTGGTGGTAGGACCAGTTAGGATCCTAGCGATGCTCAAATAGTGAAACCCCAAAACACTATGCCGCTATAAAAATACATTTTTATAGTAAAAGAAAATACATTTTTATATAAAAAAAATACATATTTGTAGTAAAATGACCAGCAATACATTTTATCTATAGTTGAAGGAATGCAATTGCGGTCAAAATCAATTTAGTTGAAGCCATAAAATTGAGTACAGAATATTTGCATTTCGGCATTAAATAACCCATAGAGGTGTTAATATGCCGCTGAATACAATCAATCAATCAGCCAATCAAACTAAAAATATAATATTGCTGCTATATCTGGGCAGGAGCTTCTCAATCTTCCATTTTTTAACTTTACTGCTTTCAAAAGCTTTTACACGGTATTAATTATGTTTCTTACAGTTCCTTTCTTACTGACGAAGATTTGTTAGCCTCTCTTACTCTATCGTCATTTTCAGATGTTCAGACGTGCTACATTCTTTAATCCCAACCTGCCCAGAGATTCACAGGTAGAATTCGACGTTACAATCCACTCCCTTTGTATTCCATTGGTAAGGAAGACGTTTCACCCAGATAGCTACTTTCACTTATACTTTAAATACAATTTTAAACTCTTCTATGTTGGTTCAAACGTCATCTATCCTACAAGATATGCACCTCTTACACCCTCTTTGTACACCCTTAACAAGACATCATTTAATAACCCTGTACTTTGAGTAACTCTTTTACTGGAGGAAAAATTATATAAATATCTACTAAAATATTTTCCTTATTTTTTACGAGTTTTCAAATGTCACTAGAAACATGAAACGTCATCTTTTGTTTTGTCGTACTGTGCTCTAACCACTAAACCATGATCAGGCATGTTTGGGTAGAATTTTTTTTTCTTTTTTAATTACAAGTAGATGAGTATAAAAAGCTAAATAATTTTTTAATCGTAAAGTGTTGGCAATAATTTTATTTTAAAAATGTAATGTATCTTTAGAAAAAGGTTTCGATGACCCACCTGCTAAGTCTGGAATTATGAAGAATTTCGTTGGTGTTTTCTTCTAATATCGCTTTGACAAGGACAGAACGTCAACTTAAAAACTGAACAAAATGAAAAGGAAACCTAATGCAACGGTGCAAAAATCAAGGAAGCCATATTAAAAAAGAAAAGTTACTTCCCTTTCTTGCTTGGTTTATTTATTTCCAAATTATATCTGCATGCAGATAGAGGGACAAATAAAGTCATTCGTTTGTTCTTGGTCGAGAGGAACGTGGGGAGAGAACAAAGATGAAGAGATATTTGTAAAAATGCGACGGTTCGTTGGATTCCTTTGTCAATTTATCTTCCTTTTATCTCTCTTTCAATTCTTTCTCTCTTTACTTTTTATATATTTTCTACATTTTCTTCGTTAGCCTTTCTTTTCTTTTTTGTCTCTTTTCTCCACATATTTTTTCAGCTTTTTTTTTACTTCTTAAGACTTTTTTGACATGGTTTTCTATCTGCACGTTATTTATTTATTTATTTATTTATTTTATCTGTCTCTTTATTTTCGGTTTTATTTAGTGTCTTTTTATGCATTTGCATATTATTTCTTCTTTATTTCGTTCGTTTCATTTCTTTAATTTTCTTGAAACTACTTTCATTTTATTCTCCGTTTTATACAGGCTTGGAGTTTTCATTTGTTCTTTCTTCTTTTTCTTCTTTCGTTTTCTTTCTCCTTTCTTTCTTTCTTTCTTTCTTTTGTTTATACTTTTTCTTTTTCTTATTATTATTATTATTTCAACTTTTCATGCTTAAAGTGATGAAAAGAAAAGAGAAGCGACTCTTGTTTGCAGTATTAGAAAAAAGTGTGAGACACCTGCTATATATTATTATTTTTACGACGACTACTACACTAATATTAATAATAATAATAATAATGATAACTTTCTTTCCTGATCTAGCTTCCTTTAAACTAATCCCATTTTCAAACATTTCATCTACTTTTTTCTTACTTCTTCTGATTCGTGTTTTTTATTTGCAACATTTTTCATACCAACTTAACACGAACACCTATTATGACATTCTACGGCGTTCAATTTATAACTTCTTTGCTATTTTCCTCTTCTCTGTGTACAGTGCGAGAATCGATCTTATTATTCTGTAAATTGGTTTCTGAGATAGGCTTCCATAGATCAATTTTTGCCGACAAAAGATTAAAAATACACACAAAAAAACACACCAAAAACTTAATAACAAAAAATGTTTTTTATCCCGCTCACCCAAAAATGGGTTCTAGGCAAAAAAGATATATTTTTCCCAGTGAAGTAATTATGAGTGGAGTGCTGATAACAGACATATTTTCCAAAACCTCATCAAGTGACCAAATATTTTTAAAATAGCTTTTTTTACTACCTAAAATTTTCAGCGCCCAACTTATATGATGCAAAAAGATGAGGAAGGCTTTTCATTTAACGTAATATTTTTTTATAAAGTGCGTTAATCTTTTTATATGACACAGAAAGTGAGAGTGAAAATAATGGAATGATCAAAGGAATTTCTGAAACTCTTTTAGAATCAGTTTCATGAAGTATGTTGACAGACACAAATGTAAATCTTTACAAAATAATAGTCGAGTAACTGATATAATATATATATATATATATACATATATATATATATATATGCAAGTATAGGGTAGGTATGGATGAAATAAAATTCCGCATCCAAAGAAACACTACTCTTAAAAAATGGCTCAGTACAAAGCAGACCGAATAATATTTATTTAGATTTTATAAAATGTTCTATCACTGCAAAAGTAGCTACTTTTGTAGTGATATTTATTTAGAATTTATAACATAAATATGTTATAATATCACTAAAATAGTAGCTACTTCTGTGGTGATATTATGACATATTAAAGTTATTAATTATATATATATATATATATATATATATATATATATATATATATATATATATGACAATGAAGTCAAAACACACAGGTGACCGTCTGTCTCATGCTAAACGCGATTGTCAAGATAAAATATATATTATTATTATTATTATTATTATGATTATTATTATTATTATTACTATTATTATTATTGTTATTACGTTAAACATTTTCTTATTTTTAGACAGTGTAAATTTACGTCTACCGACGGTGTGCAGTTAATATACATAACCTTGAATAAGTTCTCGCTAATTTTTCATGAAAAGTAAAGTTCCTAAAATTATTTCTCATCGCTAACTTTATCCCATCTTTTATCCGATCTTTCTGGTAGCATTTGAATTCCATGTTGGAAAAACGACATATCTTTTGAGTCTAACTACAAGTTGACCCTTTTTTTTTTTTTTTTTTGGTATATTCAATAGAATGAAAATGTTTCTCGGCCAGGCTGTGTGCCATCGCGTAATGTCTGGTGAATACAGCCTGTCGGGTAGGACTTCCCATTTAAGCGTTTCTAGTTAAGGTTTCACCTCTTTCACAACATATGTTGCCTAACGTTGCCATGTTTCGAAATCACTTTGCCGTGTCTCTGCTCGAACAGCTGCATTTTTTCTTTAATGCTCGATTTAAACACATCAGCAATATTTCATAGCCGTTTCTAGGGATGGTTTTCATCGGTCTGAGTTTATCAAACTACACCCAGCTGATTTGATCAAATGCAGAGCAGAAGCTTTGGTTTTGGATATTCAGCACTGCCGCCGATGTTCTTGCATGGCCGAGCTTACCCCACAATTTTCCACGCTTAGAGTTATCATAGTGTATTTACTTTTTATTTCTGGTCACAATACAATGCAAAAAGTCTTTCTTTTTTGCCGTTGAAGCAACCTTTCACACGTGAGAAGACGCTGTTCAACGTCTCTCGGTTTCAATACATACTGCACACAATTTTCTTGCTTTTGAATAATTTCCAAGGCTTTCAAACGTTTCAAGACTATTGTGTCATCAAGTCCTAATAATTTTGCAAGTTCATCTTGTGTTTTATAAAAGTCTTCATGAAGTAATGCTTCCATTTCTTTGTCTTCAAACTTTTTCGGTGTGCCAGAGCGTTCTTTATCTTCAACATGAAAACCATTATTTTTGAAAAGTCTAAACCAATCTCTGTATGTTGTTTCCGACAGAACATGGTCACCGTAAGTCTCAACAACAATTCAGTCTGATTCAGCTGCACATTTACTTTAAATAACGTAGTACAGTAAAATTGCCCACAAATACACTTTCTTTGACACGAAATCCGACATGTTTAACGCTATGAAAATCAAATTTGTTAACAATTCGTCGAAATGATATACACTGAAATTCAAGCTTGTTTATAGTACTGACATATAGATGCGATACCATCTGAAACTACACGCACGAAGTTCCGGGAACGCAATCAACAGCGAGAACTTACATATCCCTTCGCAGAAAGAACTGTCATTGAGTCCATAATGGTATTTGCGTCGCTACACGCGGAAAAAAACAAACTTTCTTACCTGCTTACCACTTATTTCTATATGTACACGATACAAACAATGGATCTCGATATGTAAAGTCACAAGTTTATTCGCCTGAAGAGAGTCAATTTTGGACTCGAAACACGTATACCGACAAAAATACCATTATAGACACTTAATATATCATACAAAAAGCAAGTAATATTAATAATAATAACAACAATAAATTGACACTTTGAACAAAACATTCACGCCCTCTCGCACTATATATATATATATATATATATATATATATATATATATATATATATATATAGCATAGGAATGTTAATTTGTGTTTAAAATTATAAACGCTTGTCCTGATTTTATAGAATTATTATAAAATAGTTTTAAGTTTTCTGTGCCTTATTATAAAATTGATAATATTCTTCTGTTTAAAAGGATGTTTTTATTATATATATAATGATGATCAGTTCGCAAAATGCAACATTAGGTGAATTGAGAATTTTATGATGCAGTCACAACTTCGTTGGGTTGGTCATGTTGCAAGAATGAGTAACGACAGAATAGCTAAGGTCCTCATGAATAGCTAGCTTGACAGTGAATAAAAGAAGTGTCGGACGATCGTGGCTTACTTTTAAAGACAGGCTAAATAATAACCTCTCGGATGCTATCTTGCCTCCTACTAAATTCGAGTTAGTTGCTCTAGACTGAAATAAGCAGAGATATTTGTACCAGAGTTGTATCAGAAATTTTAACACTCGTCCTCTCGGCCAGTAAAGAAATAAAAGACAACGACAAAAAGAGCCAGTAAGTTTTCTTGTTGCTCTGTCCTGGGATCCTTGTTGTTGTACAATATGTAGACTTGTATGTAAGACAGTAGCTGGACAGAAGTGTCACATAAACACAAGCATAAATATGAATGTGTTTTTCAGGTTCTAATGCATTGAATTCGACTGGGGAGGTCATCACACACACACACACACACACACACACACACACACACACACATATATATATATATATATATATATATATATATATATATATATATTGTCACCCGTAGAGAGATCTGTTTCGCTGTATCACAGCTCATCAGTACGGTTAGACTCCGATTATATAAACATAAGCAAAAACTAATATTCAATAATTATAAAAAACAAAACAAAGTCACTCGCTGAATGTACCAGCATAGAAAGCTGGGACTGGTGTATTTTTGTATGAAGAAAAGAATGGATGATTGTCTGTACACACCTGTTGCCATCATTCTCCAACCATTTACAGCTTACGTCTATATCACGTTACACCATCAGTTTTTGTACGATCACCGAAGTTAAGCAACGTCGAGCGCGCTCAGTATATAGATGAGTGACTACATTAGAACGCCAAGTGCTGTATATATGAGAAAAGTAATGCATGAAAGTTTAAAATTGGGAATCGGAGAATCAAGTTTCAATTGCAGTCAGGTTTTTTATATTCACGTGCAAATAACTTTGGGAAAGATAAGAATCCACTTCTTGAATCCCCGGTTATAGGTTATTTAGTAAAGACTTGTATCAGTATATTATTACAAAATTCTTGCACTCTAAAAATATTTTATGACATTACATAATCTTCAAAAGGGTAATAAACAGTAAAAATCAAATATTTAGTATTGATATCTCAAGACTAGCCAAGTTATTTTTTAATCATATTACCTCAAGCAAGGCAGGTCTGCCACTAGAGCGCAGGGTGTTATAGTGAAACATAAACGGGAAGAAAGTGGGCAATGAAGAAAGGACAAAAAGATGTAATTCAGGGAGATAGAAGATTGGCATTGACGTTGCTTTTAACTTCTTGAAGGTTACAGCTATCAGGAAAGCAACTAAATGGTAGCGTGTTCCACAGGCGGGAAGTGCGACAAAAAGAGTAGAAGAGGAGGTTGCATTTAACTATTTAGATGTCAATCAAGTCAAATTCGTAAATCAATGTGGTCGAGGAACCAGGGGGAAAAGCTCGTCATAGCAGTTGCCATGGTAATATTTGTAGAAAGGACAAACGCCACATCACGTCATTGAGAAAAAGACTAAAGTCGATATACCAAGTGAGAGCCTATTACATTGCAGATCCAACTTTGAATTTTGTTGAGATCTGGTTAAAGTTAAAGTTCAGAGTTTTTTTCACTCGTTTGAGGAACCTTTCCCTGGATGACTTTCACTATTACATTTCCTTCACCATGCGCGGCCATGTAAGGCCTAATTTGCTGTCAAGGGTGTCTCGCCATCTTGTTTTGGCCTTCCTCTTGGTCGTTTCTATTTTCTCGAGCTACACTCTGTTACCTTTGATTTCCAACGGTTGTCTCTGAGCCTTGAAACATGATCAGCTCATCTGTGCTTCCTCTTTAGGATGGTGTTGATGATACCTTCAACTCCAGTCTTCTGCCTGATCCAGGTGTTTCTCTTCCAGTCACGCAAACTCATGTTGAGCATGATGGGTTCCATTTTGCGCTGAGCTACCGCTAGTTCGGTAATAACAGCAGCATTGAGTTGTTATAAGTCATCACTGTTGAAAACCTTGATATAAATAGCAAAAGTACGTGACTAGATATGACAAGAGTATTCAATGCACAGGGGAAATGGAAGATTTATAATTGTGCTGGATGGATTCTGATAACAAAACACTTTCTGACTGATGAAAACTGATCACTGAGAAATGAACTGTTACTTTTGCGGAATGACAAAACGACCTTTTTTTCTCTTCTAACTTAAAGGAGCTTCAATTTCAACTGGTGTTCTATCGTCTCTTGGTATTCGCCTCCTGTCACCATTCTCTTAGCAAAAACTAGATTGCGTCGTGCACAGCGAATAAAGGCAAACAAGACGATAATTCCTGCAACATAATTCTTATGATCCATCGTTTTTGGTGTGTTTTTTTTCAGCCTAGATCATCTAGTCACTTTTGAAAACGTAAGGTTAGACTTAAGGTTAAGTATTTTTTTCTTTTCATCACTTGACTCTTCATAGACAGAATCAAACTATTTACAATTTTTATAAGCGTCATTTTAAGAAAATTTCCAATACACAATGTTCGTCCTTAACAAAAGTTTATGTGCAATACAATGTTTGTGCTTTATTGTAAATGATAACTTAAAAGTTTTTAAAAGTTGCCATACTATATCTCTGATTGATTCTGATTAAAATAAATTCGGTTTTAAATTTTTAGGCAAGAAATTTGTTTAGAGAAAACCTAGATAACTGACTTTGCATCAGTCAGAGTTAGCATAGTTAAAAAGCCTCTGGTAAAATGACATCTGCTACTTACCCGTTGATAAACCGGATGTTTGTAAGGAAGTAACAGTTGAGCAGTTAATTTTCTTTAGAATAAACACAAAATTTTACCCCAAGAAGAGTTTATTATATAGAATTGCTGTTTCCTGTTTATGGAGTAGAAATGAAGACACAAAGACGGAATAAACATATACATTAACATAGAACAGTTGTACGAACAGATACAACCTGAGATCACTAATGTGACTGTATAGGCATGGCTTCCCAGAGCTATCTGCTGGTATAGACTTCTCTCTTCTCAGCACAAAGCAGAAACTGCTGCTTATTTATATAGTTTAGAAGAGTTCATTTGTGCATGGGTAATTTACCATAACGGTCGCCTTCTAAGTATCAATTCCGCAGGAATCTTAAAATGACGGAATTTTTCGTCGTTAATTCAAAAAGACAAAAATAGTAAGATTTCTGCGGAACTGACACTTTTTTCTTTTTAAACGGCACTGTTCCAGGGAAGCTTGTGGTATTGACATGTCAAAAATATCGTAAATGACACCCATTACTTCTTTCTCTTCGGAGAGGACCGCTGTCAACATCGTCCGCCAGGCGTTTCTTGATTTGATTTAAATCTCTTTTGTGAGTAAACTGGGGACCTTTAAATATGTAGACCATATTTCCTACTTATTTCTCAACTGTACCGATTGCTCAGAAAAATTTATTATCCCGAAACATCCAGAAAAATACTTTCTCTCTGGGTCGGTAGCGTTATGTAGATACCGTGTCTGTTCATCTGTTTTTTGTTTTTGTTTTTTTTTGGAAGTAGCTTGTCGAACACAGGCTTGATTTTACGCCCAAACATTACCTTGGCTGAAGTAAATTATAACGGTGTGCTGTCATTGGGCCTGATTCTATACACCTGAAAGAACTGCACTAGGGCTTATTCTGTGGGTGTGCCCCTAGCTTTCGTAAAAGTTCGGCCTGTCTGTTGAACCTTGCGTGATATGGAGAAATTGTGATATGATTGATCTTGAAATTCTCCCAAAAATCTTTAAAATCGCCGGACGTAAATTGTGTACCATTGTCTGCCACTAAACAATCGACTACCCCAAAATCTGGTGAACATTAAATCGTGTAGAAAATTTATTGTCACTTCTCTAGTAAGATTTCTACATCTCACTTCGAGACACTTAGAAAAAATAATATATGAAATAGTAGAAACCATTTAGTGGGCCTGCAAAATCTATATGAATCCGAGACCATTGTCGACCGTTTTGGTTCAGGGACTATATTTGATTGGAGGTGCCTTATCTGCCATGGCACAGACTTTACAGGATTTTACGATGTTTTCGATATCCTTATCTATGTTCGGCCAGTATATATAACTGTGCATAAGGCTTTTTATTCTCGTAATCCCTGTGTGACTGGCATAGAAATCATTCAGAATTCTTCTTTGTAGTGTTTTGGGAATGACGACTCGCTCACTTAGTACATCGTCGCATAGAGAGAAGATATCTGAAGTTTGTTGGCCATTTTCACAAATGTTGGTATGGTTTGCCTGATAAACGCATCGTTTAGAGCTTCTCATTTGATTTGTTCGGGAGTTGCAGGATGTTCCCTTATTGTGCTGCATAATAATAAGTTCTCTTTCTGTCTGAAGAGAAGCACTGACAGTATCTTCAAGTGGTTCTCTCTGTTTCAGGATTAATCTGGACAGTTCGTCGGCATGACAGAGTTTTGTGGGCCGTAGTAATTTAAATGAATTGTTCCCCATCTCCACAGTATGCACAGGCAAACCATTTTAGAATGGAAAATGGTCGGTAACGGTTTCTGGTCAGTCTGCAATGTAAAATGTTAACTGTGAATGCACCGATGAAATGTCATAACTGCGAAAATTATTTCTAACGATTCCTTCTCAATGTGCGAGTAATTCTTTTCTGCAGGAAGAAGCGTTCTCGACGCATGAGATATCGGTTTTTGAGATCCGTCTGGCATAATATATGCACCAATGTCATTACGAACTGGCATCGCTGGCAACTATAATGTCCAGGTTTGGGTTATAGTGGGTGAGAAATAAGACTTCCTTTATTTTGACGAATGCTACTTGGTATTCAGGTTTCCACTCCCAGTTTTTGTCTTTTGTCAAAACTTCGTCTAATGGAGCATGTATGTTGTGCATATTCTATATAAACGCCTGGTAATAGTTTGACAATCCTAAGAAACCTTGTAAAGTAGAGACTTTTTCGGGAGCTGACATGTCTTTGATTGCGGTAGCCAGTTCTGGGTCTGGTTTTATAACATTTTTATCGATATGATCCAAGTATTTAATTCTCTCCATAAAAAGTCGCATTTGGATTCTGTCAATTTGAATCCGTACGCCTTAATTCTTGAGAAGACTTTATGAACATGTTCCTTATGCTGTTCTAAATTTTGACTGATCATTAATATGTCGTTCAAATATTCAACCACGAAGTCAACTCATCATAGTGTCTATCACTTGTTGGAAAATTGCCGGCGCAAACTTTACTCCGAACGATAGACGCGCGAACTTGTACAACCCAGGGTGTGTGTTGATACAGAGCAAATTAGAACATTCTTCTTCCAAGCGTATTTGAAGATACGTGTCAGTGAGGTCAATCTTTGAAAAAAATTCCTTCCATTTAGTTTCGCGAAAATTTCTTCCCGTCTAGTTAAAGTTTAATGATAGTCTTTGAGCACCGCATTAAACTGTGTCAAGAAATCAGCGCAGACCCGGACCTCCTTTGACTTTTTCACATAGACGTTCAGTGAAGCCCAGTGACTGTACTCAATTTTCGACAAGACACTGGTTCTTTCTAGTCTCTCGAGTCCTTCGTTTATTTTTGGTAATGGGGCGAAAGCCATATTATGTTTTTTCTTAAACACTGGCTGGCTGTCATCTTTTAACACGAATTTTGCTGTCATTTTATTACACCGATCAAGGTCCCCAGAAAAATTTTCCGGAAAAGTTTCTTTGAAATTTTTATTAAAATATTTGCCTCGGTGGTCAGCTTTTTGAGTTTTTGACAAAATGAATTAATTGGCATTTTGCACAACTTAAATTTCTTCATCCAGTCGGTGCCAAATGAATTTTTTGTATTCCTTAATACGAACGTTTTTAGTCTTAACGTCCATCTGTGAAAAGTTACATTAGTGATAAGTTCTCCCTTAAATTCTATGTTCTTCCATGTCACGAATTTTTCCATTTTATTAGTTTTTAGTAAGGTTTGTTTTTCACAACTTTTTCTAAGTGATTTATGATCGTTAAATCTAAACCAGGATCTAAATGTAGTTTTCTTCTTCTTTTGAGAATTTGTACTTGAACGTATCTCTTAATATTTAACCCGTTTTGTTCATCTGACTTCGTATTTTTTGCGCAGTTATTTGCCTTTTTCTTGCTCGACAATGTGAGCTCCTCTGCCGACACGGCTTCAATTTATGTACTTTTTATTCCGGTAAGGACAGTCTTGATACCAATGTAGTGACCCACAACCTTAATACGGGTTAAAGGGCAAGTTGTCTCGTTTCTTTTTTGATCGGTTTGGTTTAGACGGAGAATTAATTTTTTTTTCTTTTGGCGCACTTTTCTTATGTGAGTTATGCCAGATTCATCGATATATTTCGAATCTTGGCATACGCTCACGAATCTCTAACAATCTTCTGCTATTTGTTGGAGAGTAAAGTTTGGTTAATTTTAAATTTTATTTAGAACTCTACGTCTAATTTCAGCGTCTCTAGTTGAAACAAGTCCCTGAACAAATATCAAACACTTTAAATTATTCGCATTCACTTCTAACAGTTTGAAATCATTGCAATGCTTGTTCACGACCGAAGCAAATGTAGTGTAATCTTCACTATGCTTTCTGGTTAAATTCATACACTTCTATTTCTTATAAGAATTTTAGGAATAAATGTTCTGTAAGAAGTTTAACCGCTTTGATAAATTCCAGTTTTACGGGGTAAAATATAGTCTACAAATTTGGTGTGATCAATGGTGCCCAGTTTTCGACGAAGAAGGCAAACTTTCTTAGTATCCGACCAATTTATGCAATATATGGCGTATAAATCCTCAAATCTTTTAAAATAGGAGACGAAAGTTATATTCTTGTTCAAAGAATATGTATAAATGTCGACTGCGCCCCTGATCGTATTTTGTGAGAACGCATTTTTGTTTTTCCTAATTTTTCCTCTGTTTGCCAAGTCAAGTAATTTTCTTTGCTGTTGTTGAGTTTTTAAAAAAATCTACGACTTTTTCATGTATGCGTTCTGTTTGCTTTTGAAATTACAGACGTTTTTTTTCATCTTGCTTTAGCATTTCAAGTCGTCCTCTTGCCATTTAAGTTCCCGTTGGTTTGCAGTTCAAGTTGGAACTTTAGAATTTTGAGGATTTAAATTCGTCCATGTTTATCCGTATTTGTTTTTTCTTAGCATTAATCTTCTTCTTCTTCTTCTTCTTCTTCTTCTTCTTCTTCTTCTTCTTCTTCTTCTTCTTCTTCGTCTACTTCTTCTATTTCTTGTACCTTGTCCATTCAAGACGTAGGCAATCATGGCTTTTCATGTCTCTCTATCCCTGGTGGCTCTCAGCACGTTTTTCCCTTTTACACCGAGCAACCCTCGTTCTGCCAGTCAAAGGCCAGTCAAGTACGTTACACGCTGTTTTCCCTCAATCTGGCCTGTTAGTATCAGGTTCTCTAATCCATCCTTTCTCATTGGATGTTCCAAACATTTCAGCTGTCTCTTGCTGATGCTCAGTAATAATTTCCTTTTCGTTTCCATCCTTTCAAAAACCTCATCATTGCTCACATGCTCGATCCAGGATAGTTGTCTCAAGTTCTTTTTTTCATCTTTGACGATACTGTCCAGCATTCACTGCCATATTGAAGAACTGGTATCACATTTCAATCCAGTTCTATCTTTGTTTCTAGTGAAAAAAACTTTAATACTTTAGTACACCAAAAATACAAATTAGTTCAAAGAAATAAAAATAAATTTAATAAATGAGAGCAGCTGTTGATATTTAACCATTTTTAGGAAACTGAGTAGGCACTTTAGTCGTAACCACATGACTATCGACAACGAAATAAAACTTGAGAAGTGTCAAAGGCTGGGAAATCGCAAACAAGTTATCGATTATTTTACATCATTACATTCCAGTCAGCTTCAATTACTTCTTTTTGATTCATTACCGGGGAAGTGAAGTGAACACTTTACCACAAAATTAAACGAGGCCTCTGTGGCTTAACCGTGTTGAAATTCTTGCTCAGCAGCCAAGACCGGGGACTTCATCCAAGAAATATTCTTCTTAGTTTATGGTAGGATATGCGAGGAATCGTTCATTACGATCTCTTAAATGATAATCAACCAACCACTATCGAAATTTTATGCCAACTTTTAAAGGTAGCTTTGGACAAAAGCATTTATATTTAGGAAAAAAAGAAAGAAATTTAATCAGCGTGCACCAAGATATCGCGAGTTTTCCATACTACGCGAATGACTGAAATCTTAAAGAATAAGGAAAAATTGATTGTCACGTGGACATCATTCCTTCACATTATCAGTTGTTGCAAATACATGTCGATGCAATGTTTTTCATAATTCTTTCACCCCAAGTAAGGCAGGACCTCTACTGGTGCGCAGGAGTTACAGTCAGAAAAAAGGTTCAGGGGATGTCGAAGAAAGCATAAGAGAAGGATGGCAGTCAAAGAGAAAAAAGATGGCAATCGTGGTTGCATTTAAACAAATTTTAAAAGAGGCTGAACATTCTTAATATCTTTTGTATGTCAAAACCGAAATATTTTTATATATGTTGAACTAAACCGCTTATTGACAAATAAGAAAATTTCATTAAAACAATGGTTACTATAGTGATAATCAATTACATATCTGTTAACGACTATTTTGTTTTGTCATAGAAAAACCGGACAGCACATTAGTGAAAACCTGATACTTTAAAACCCTTTATTTTCTGACAGTAAAGTGTATGTTATAGAAAAAGAAATTGTAAGTAAAAACAAACAGAAGTGTCAAAATTTTATGATAGTTTGTTATTCAAGGAAATTTGAGAGCCAAATTGGGATATAAAGACTCACACTGAATATAAAACAAGTACTAAGCCTGACGTATTTGGTTAATGCAGTCCTTGGTAAAGGTTGAAGAAGATTTACCCTCGCAATATGAAAAGAACAAACAATTCAGAAGCAAGAAGGAAACAGAAGAAAAAATATAAGAATTATAAAACAAAGATGGTACTTCAATTTCGCCTAAAATATTTAAATACACACACAGAGTGTGTGCGTATAAAAAAGGATAAAGAAGCTGGACAAAGTTTTAAAGAAATGCAAACCCGTTTCATTGATTTGATTACGCATTTCGCCTTTACTGGGTTTCATCGGATCCAAAAACGAAAGAAAAAAGTAAGTGAGTGAGCATTTGTGTGTATGTTTAAATAACAAATCATTATTTCCTTTCTCCACTAAAGTGTCGTTTCTCGTGATGAAACAAAAGAATGTAAATGAGTGAATTTTTAAAAAGCCGTCAATATTTATTCTTTATAATTCTTAGTTCATGTCGAATGTTATTAATATATTCTCTCAGCATTTCTGCGTTGAGTTTAAGGTAAATTCGCATCTTATTTTCAAAATGGCTCAAAGTAAAAGATTCGTATAGCCTTTTCTGATATTAATTTAATGTAAATCCCTAGCCATTTATTTGGGAAAGGCTATACAATCTCTTTCTCTCAGGCAAATTCTGAAAATAAGATAATTTACCTTAAACTCAATGCAAAAATGTTTGGGAAAATATATTTATTAAAAATTAATAAAGAAAGATAGAAAATATATATTGACGAATTTTTAAAAGCCACTCATAGTCATTCTTTTCTCTTAACACGAAAAACACGTGCTTAGCTAACAATAAGTAATAATATATATATATATATATATATATAATTCCAGATCAGTAGAAAAATATATGCCAGCAGATATATATATATATATATATATATATATATATATATATATATATATATATATATATATATATAGGTGGAGAGAACAAGCAGTTTCAGTTTTAGAATTCCGTGTTCTTTGGCATTTAGTTTTTGTAAAAAATTTCTCAATAAAACATATATCATCGAGCATAATATAATTAAAATCAAATTTGTTTTTATTTAAAATTAATTGAAATTATATTAATAGTAAAATTATAATTATATTGTTTTTATTTTAGATTAATTAATTTTATTTTAATTAATTTTAAATAAAAACCAAATTTAATTTCATATATATAAATATATATATATAGTAGTATCCTTGGTAATTTGTAAAGTAAATTCTACAGGGTGTCGTAATCCGATGAGAATATATTGTTAGCATTTAACAAAGTATTATAAAATACCAGGGAACTATTGAACCAGAAGAATGAACTCATGTTCAACTGCAGACACAAAAATAGATTAAAAATTCTATAACAAAATGGACTTTACTTTTACAAGTTTTATTCGGTCAAAAACTGACATATGACTTTACTAAAATTCAAAATTGTCTCAAACTCCCAAACGTTTTGTTAACTGAGATTAAGTCGTACTAATAGTATGCTATATATATATATATATATATATATATATATAATTTATTTCATTTTTCATACCTAAATGTGGGTGTATATGCATGTAAGTATTTACGTAGTTATAAATACGCAGGGTTTCAAGTATAGATTTATATGCAAATAAGTATAAAATATAAGTCTTTTAAACGACTCTCCAGTGTGTCCATATAATACTCATATAATACCCCGTTACAGGTTGTATGCTTATTAATTTGTTTTTATTAATTAGTTATTGTTATTCTTCTTATTAATAATTATATAAAGTATTATTAATGTAAAAAATGGCCAACTGAAATTTCAGGCCTAGGTCATCTTATCGCCTGGGATAGAAAGACAATCGCGCTTAATGATTAACACTGTATATCTAATCCCCCTGTCCTACGATTTCTTTTGTCAGGATATATCTAACTCATTCATTTTGTGAAAACGTTTGGTCTGAGAAACGAATATTTATCAAATATCCTCGATATAAACTATTACCAATGGATATGTAAATGCGTTCAATTTATTTTCATTATATATATGTCACAGGTAGAATCGCCGACTGATGTCAATTTGGCCAGGTTTCAATCGTGTCTGAAAGCAATCGGATGTCTAAACGTACTGATGAGCTGTGATACAGCGAAACAGTTCTGTCTGCGGATGACTATTTACGCTCTCACACCCTGTTTGAACACTCTGGAGGAATGGTAGACTTTGCAAAAACAGTAGCTGCTCTAGCATCTACGCATCGTTCATTCAGTAATGAATTAGAACACTCTCAGCTATTGGCGTATGTTAGCATGGTATATCACATGTTAAAATCTGCCCTTTTTCTCCCGAGCGCTCATAGCTCAGAGATAGAATCGGCAATTGATGTTAATTCGGTCGGGTTTGAATCCTAGCTAAAAGTAATCGGATGTTTAGCCGTACTGATGAGCTGTGATACAGTGAAACAGATCTGTCTGCAGATGACCATATATACATATATAGAGAGAGAGAGATAGAGAGATATATAGAGATATAGATAGATAAAACACCAATCGCCTCGGATATTTTTGTACATGGGAGGTAATAAAGGATCTGATTTAATTTGATTCATTCCAGTTGAATTCATTGTATTCACTTACGCGCAAATACCCTTGGGAAAGTTATTAATCCGTCTCTTCCTTCCAGTTATGGGTTAAATAGCAGGACAGATTGGGTTCTATAGACTTGGCTGGCAACCAATCTACCGCAGAAAGCAATGGCAACCTACTACGGGATAATCTTCTGCCCAGTCAGTTATGTTTCTTTCGAGACATGATCACCCAAGCGTGTTTCATGTATGGCACTTAACTGACTGACTGATATATCCTCAGACAACCCAAGCAATTTCATCTTACATAAGTTTTGTTTTTCTTTCATTCAGAATTAGAAGAAGCCAAACATAAAATTCTGTATTTCCTTAATTCTGAATTTCAGGAAATCAAATATAAAGTTTTGTTTCCTTCATTCTAAATTTGAGGAAGCCAAACAAAACTTTTGATTTTTCCTTAATTCTGAATTTCAGGACATCAAATATGAAGTTTTGTTTCTTTCAATCTGAATTTGAGGAAGCCAAACATAAAGGTTTGTTTGCCTTTCATTCGGAATTTAAGGAAGCCAAACTTAAAGTTGTGGGATTCTTTCATGCGAGGAAGGCAAACATGAAGTTTTGTTTTTCTCTCATTTTAAAATTGTGGAAGACAAACATAAAGTTTTGTTTTTCTTTCATTCGGAATTTAAGGAAGCCAAACATAAAGTTTTTTTTTTCATTCTGAATTTAAGGAAGCCAAACCTAAAGTTGTGGGATTTTTTCATTCGAGGAAGGCAAACATGAAATTTTGTTTTTCTTTCATTCTGAATTTGAGGAAATTCAACCCTAAACAGGGCAGAGGATCTGGTGAAATGAGTAATCTATTAATTTCTGGCTTCGACTTTTGACCTTCCCTTTCGAACAATTTAATACAGCCTACAAACACATACATACCCTAGAACTAATGGAAGAATACTCCACAGTGCGTATCATTTACTTTTTAACAGTCCTCGATACGTAGTAGGGCAACAATATTTGTAGTAATATTTTTATTATTGGATTTAATGATAAAATATTTTTTCGCAACACGGCAGTATCTTGGGCAACTCATCGCTTGATAAGTTGCAGGAAATAGCCTTTAAAGAAGACAGCTTTTGTGTAGCAAAAAATTATTATAAACTTCAATATATATATATATATATATATATATATATATATATATATATATATATGTGTATATGTATACAGTAGCGTCCAAAATTAGGGAACAAAAATGAAAATTTCAGTATCTTCAAAACTAACCATAGAAATTGCATGAAATTTTCGATCACAGTACACTTTCACCAAAGCTTTCAGGTTATATTTGAAAAAAATTATCACATATTTATTGTTTTGATGTGTCTGAAATTAGAGAACAATTTTAAACTTTATCTAAATAAATAAAAACAGAATAAAAAATAAACTTGGTTTTTATTATTTGCTGCTAAGACATTTATTTTCAATGACTTATTCCTATTTTCTCACAAAAGATTTTCCCAAATTCTGACAATCAGTAACTGTAATTTCAGCCAATTCACACAGTTTCAGCCACAAACTTTCAACATTCGATGGATTTCATTCCAATACTTTCTCTCCTGTTTTCAGTAAGTTTTCAAGAGGGTTTTTGTTAGGACTCTGGGTGGGCCAATCATAAATTTCATTTCTTTCACCTTATAGCACGGAGCATTATCTAAACATATTTATAAATGGAACATTATGTGTGTGTGTGTGTCCGTTACCTAGAGACTCCGAAACGGCTGAACCGATTTTCTTACAAATTTACACAGTTGTACTATAAGCCTCTGCGAGTGTTCTTAGCTAGGTTTTGTGTCGAGGTATATATAAATATATATCAAAAGTCGATAAGCGAAAAAATCGGATTATAGAAGGAGTGGTCCGATTTTAATCAAATTTGATACACTAATAGACAAAGACATAAGAAACGATATTTAGAAGTTTCAAGGTTGCAGTTCTTACAATAGTGCAGAAAGTCGATAATATATATATATATATATATATATATATATATATATATATAAGGAAAGATGTTTGTGTGTGTGTGTCTGTTTATCTGCCTGTATGTCTGTATTTTTTTCAGCCCTTTTATTTTAGTTTTTGCTTCGGGTTTGGCTCTAAGTAGGTATAATTGTAGTTCTTAGTCTCAGCCATGATACCATTTACTCAGAGGACTTATTTAGCTTTCAAAATTCAGTTTACGACGAAAAACACTTATTTGATATCGATACCAGAATTTGACTTACATCCATTCATTTTTCTTTCAGTCTACGGTTTCGCTTTAACTAGAAACAACTATTGCCTTTTTGTCTTTCATACCACCGTCCAAAGACTCTGAGCTCCAGGACCATGGATTAGTTTTAAAGCTTTCATTACACCTGAGCAACGCCGGGCTATACTGCTAGTCCTGCATTAATACGGGAGTGTCAGTACCACAATTTTACAACACAGGAGCAACGTGACCGTCTAACAAGTTTGTACATTTTCCAGCACTACTCTTGTCTTTAAACGTACAAAGGCGAAGTTCTAAATGCAGAAATCATTCAAAAGACCATTACACTACCCCCACCAAACTTCAATGTATTCTTTTGGTACAGTTCTTATTCATTGCTTCATTAGTTTGTCTTTGTACATATTGCTTGCATGGAGTAGATAGACTAAACTATCGCCCGGTTCACACTCCACCCACATCTATTGAACAGGTGAAGAGGCTCATCCCTTGTTTCCTGTTTAGGATGCCGTTTCCGGTTTTCTCTTTTCCAATCTTTTCACTCTTTTCCTTTTTTATTATTTTTTCAATTGGAGTAGATAGACTAAACTATCGCCCGGTTCACACTCCACCCACATCTATTGAACAGGTGAAGAGGCTCATCCCTTGTTTCCTGTTTAGGATGTGGTTTCCGGCTTTCTCTTTTCCATTCTTTTTACCCTTACGTAGCCCCCTGCGCATCAGTGGCGTTACCGCCTTGTTTGGGGTGATATGATTAAAAAAAAAAAAAAACAACTCCCAAACAAACTGAACTTTGATTCGTCACTGAAAAAAAATTTGAACCAATCAGTTTCTGACCAGAGTACATGCTTCTTTGCGGGTGCTAACTTTGCAATTTTATTTTTGTTGCCGATCAGTGAGTTTTCCTAATGTTTAATCAAACACTTTTTTTGCAGTTCAAAAACGATCTTTCAATGTGAGGTGGTGCATTATCCTGTTCTGTTATTTTTGAGGTAGGCCAGATTTTTTTTTATTGTTGTGCTACCGGTGTCATTATATAACTTCCAAACTCTGCTAACAAAATTTTCATACAGTTTACCTTATCAGCAATTTGTTGTGTGGTACAATTATTCTTTCTAAATTTCACAATTTCAGATTTAATAGAAAAATCAAGTTTCTTTCATTTTGACATGTCGAAAACTGCTGCGGTAATTTAAACAACCGTCAGATTCTTTATCTTTACAGGCGCTTATCAGGAAGAACGTTTGATCAAAATTTAACCTTAACCTTTTGTTCATTGCTCCCAAAATTTGTAGACACAAAAACAGTAAATATGTGATAAATTGTTTTCTGTAACCTGAAAGCTAGCAATATTGTTTTAGAGATATACGTCTACTATCTGTGAACATTCCACGCAATTTAGATTGTTACTTGTGGAGTTATAATTTGTTTCATTTTTGTTCCCTAATTCTAGACGTTAATATATATATATATATATATATATATATATATATATATATATTCAAAATAATAACTAAATAGACTCTGCAAGTATCTAAATCTTAAATTTATACTAAGATAAACTTTAAGAAAAACCAATAACAAACAGAACCTAATTCCGTTACAATCCGGCGCACTAAGGCGTTGGATAAGAGGGGGAAAAAAAAGAAATCCGCGGAATAAAGACAAGACATACGATACTCCGCAATAAAGAAAAAAAACCCAAACGGAACCAACCACAAAAAAGAAAAGAAAAAGTGCTCGATACAAAGTACAAACGAAATGCAAAATTACAAACGAAATGCAAAAGTAGAGCAAAGACTAAATGCAAAAGTAGAGCAAAACCTACCGCGGTGTGAAACCGCGGTAGGTTTTGGCTATCTTGAGATTCTTTGTATATATATATATATATATATATAGGTCTGATCAAAATATATCGGGACTTATCCTAAAAGAGGAAAAACTGCATATACCAATTCGGCAATTGATCTCCTCCCATGATTTTAATTATTTCACCCCAAACAAGGTGGTATCACCACTGATGTGCAGGGGCTGCATAAGAGACTTAAAGTTTTAGACAGGAAGAGAGTGAGATTGTATTTAAATTCCTGAAGTTGTAGCCGTCAGGCAAGCAAGTATATGGAAAGGTGTTCTACAGGCGTGAAGTAGTGCACTTCTGAAGCCACACACATTGTCTAGTGTCATTTCTATTGATAGAAGCGCTTCTGGAACTCCTTTTCTGGAGAACGTTGACGTACTCACTTAGATTTCTTTGAGATCTTGAAATCATTTTCTTTTAAAGTTGGATTTGGTTTTTGAAAAGAGGAAAGTCGCAGGGGTCAAGAGCTAAGGAATAGGATAGTTATCAGCCTTGGGGAATGTTGTTCTTGGCCAAAAACTGCTGCCTAATACATAGTCACTGATTGAAATTTTCTGATGCGGTGAGACGACCACACTATAGACACTTTATTTCCAAGCACTGATATAAACAACGGCAGTGAGTGAGAACGTTATAACTTAATGTGCATGTGCAGCAGAGTTTAAGATCAGTCTGTGTCAATCGGCTTCCTTTTGCGTAATTCAACTCGGTTACCATCGCAACAGACAAACTACTTTTTAATCATATTTCGCAATTACTTACACATATAAATACACACACATAAACACACCTATTTATATTCAAACGTTATTAAGTTTTAAAGGAACCATTAATTCTTTACACACACACACACACATATATATATATATATATATATATATATATATATCGAGATAATATATCGTTATAATTATCGAGAAATATTAAAGAAAGATACTCAAATATGCAAATTCACTAAAATGTTTAAAGTTATTCATATAAAAAATGAGTATATATATATGAATAACTTTAAACATTTTTTAGTGAATTCTCATATTTGAGTATCTATATTTAATGATATTTCTCGATAATTTAACCCGGTAGGCAAACATAAATAAATATACTGTTTAATACATAAAGGAGTTGTTTACTCTGATATGAGTATCTACTAAAAATAAAGTTCAAATCGATAAAAATCTTTCGGATTAATTATTTTAAAAACTCATTACAATAGAAATTTACTTTGTGTTTGAGTTTGAATTTGTTTAATGATATATCAACCTCTGTAGGTTATTCAATGCCAAAAAGATTGTGTTCTATGGTACATTTTAATGTTCAGTTATAGTAAGAAGTTGATTTTTGGCAGATTTTTATGAAATTTTATTCGAGAAAACTGAAGATGACTTCTAGTTTTGTATTCAAAAATTTATTGCTGGTCATATTTTTCCTTCAAAAATATATTATGGCAATATTTTTTTTCTCTCAAAAAAGTATTGCTGGTAATATTTTTCTTAAAAACGTATATTGTTCTATAAAATTTCATTGTTAAGTATATATTTCTATAAAGGTATATTTTTATACTTCGATAATGCTTTGACCACATAGCTGGGACCGTAACAGGTGCTACCACTCTGGATCAGGGTGGATCTGGTAACAATAATTAAGAAGTGATTCCATGCTCTTCACAACCTTCCATTCAGAAGCCTTGCTGCCGGATGCAGTTTGCCGTCATACCCAGGACCAAAATGATTTTGGATACGAAACTGAGTAGATATGATAATTTCCAGATATCTATGACGTGAGGAAATTTATCGGATATTCATAATGATAAGTGAAAAGAAAGATATTGTTCAATAAATAAAATGGAGAGTCAACTCAAATGGAAGTATCCACTAAAAATAACATTTTTTTAATCGTTTCACCCCAAGCAATGGGGTACCGCCACTAATGCGCAGGGGGCTACACAAGAAACTAAAAGTTTAAACAGGAGGAGAGTAAAGATAAAGACGAACTTGTTATAGGGGATGTCAGAGGAAGAGCAAGAGAAAGATGGGAATACAATTGTGAGGACTGTAGCGAAAGTAGAGTGAGAAAGAAAAAATATACTGAGTGATGGGGAAAGTACAAGGGAAAAACTAGAGTCAAGTGGATAAGAGTTAGGTCTTGATATTGCATTTAAATTCCTGGAGATTGTAGCCGACAGAGAAGCAAGTATACGGAAGGGAGTTCCACACGCAGAAAGTGCGAGGAAAAAGCTGATGAAGTAAAAGTATCTGCTACATTTGGTACATTTAACTGTGACTTGTTGCCAGTCTAGTTGCGCGAGTAAATTCTTGTAGACGGGGCACAAGTGACCTAAGCTCGTCGAAGCAGAAGCTGTGAAAATATTTGTAGAAGCAACAGAGAGAAGCCACATTCCGCCAGTGAGAAAGTGACTGGTGTTGAGTTACCTGGTCGAAAATTCTCACATTAAAGATTCTCCTTTGGAGCCTGTCAAGAACCCTACAATGAGCAGCAGGGGCGCCCGACCAGATATGATAACAGTATTATTTAAATTTATGAAAATTGTCTGAATTATAAATAAACAAGCTATATATATATATTGTATTTTTCTTGTGTGTGAACTAGAGGTTCTGTTTTCAGATTTGTACGTGTATAATTTTTCCGAATGAGTCTTTTTTCAAAAAGCTTTCGGCTAATCATTTTCAATGATTTTAGCCATGTAAACGGTGTGTAATTTACTGAAAGGTAGACATCCCCCCTCAGGCCTCATTATCTCAACCGAACTCAAATTGAAAGAATACATTGATGCTATAGCTGCATTTACCGCTAGAAAGGTCGGGTCACTTTGTTTTGTTTGTTTTTTTTCGTCAGAATCTGTTTTGCACACTTGTAAATCTACCATTTGGTTGTGCACTAAATATTGTTGATATATCTGGTCGGGTGTCTCTGCCGTTTATTTCGAAGTTCTCGACAAAATCCAAAACAGGATCATCAACGTAATCAGTCCTTACTTGGTAGCTCGGTTTCAATCAATTTCTTACCGATGGGATGAGGTTCCCTTTAGTCTTTTCAACAAATATTTTCACGGTTTCTGCTCTGACAAGCTTCTTTTCCTGGTGCCCCGACGGCATTAATTTAGCTGTGGTACTAGACTGACATCTAGGTTCCACTCTTTTACCGTCAAAATGGTCAAATGTAACATCCACTTCAACTCCCTTCCGTATAATGGTTTCCTGAGAGCGATCATCTCCAAAAGTGTAAATGCAATGTCAGTTGACATCTTCTACCTCCTCAATTCCATCCGCCTCCCTAAATCGTATCTACCTCCCTAAATCCCACCCATCTCCCTAAATCTCATCTTCGGTATTTCCTCTACCCTGTTTTTCTCGCTCTGTAATCCCGCGTGTGCCAAAAGCAGTTCTGTCTTGCTTGCGATGAAACGATTATAAAATAAATTACATTGTAGATTTGTTTCTAGTTCAGTTATCTTTTTACGCTTTCTGCAGTTGTAGGTGCGTATCATATTTCGACAGGTATCTTGTGTATCAAAGTTGATGATTTTTCGTGCCCGTATAAATGGGTCCTAATGAAACTCCGGTCTGAGAAATGTAGAGTCGGCCGTTTTGATAAGAGATACATAACGCTGCAGGTTCCTCATGTTCAGTAGCTCTTATCGCTCTTTCCAGTATTGATGGAAGTTTCCCTCCTAACATTTTATTACAAGTGGTGTAAAATTCAACAACTTGTTCATGTCATGATTTTCGATTTGAGTTACCATTTTAGCTGTTGCTGCTGTTGGTAGTCTTCAAGTGATGTGTTTATAATTATTTCTCATTCTTTACTCTTTCAAGGCTATTGCAATCATGTCTTCTAACAGATTTCTCTTTCCTTGTTATTCTTAAATTAGCTTGACTTCTCGAGAAAAGAGAGGGGGTCGTTTCAGGTTCCCTTTTCAACACATGAATTCTGTGTTTCCCTTCTCTTACACTGACTACTACCAAGCAATAAAAAGCCCTATCTTCCCTATTAATTAACCCATGGATGATTGGGAAATTTCCTGCCTTTGCAAAGGGCAACAGGAGGAAAGTTAAAGAGAAAAAGGGGAAAGAAAGTTAGATTTTGAACTCAGCTGGATTATTTGACGTAACACATCGATAGCAGTTCTTCTTATTCATTTTCCTCTTGGTATCTCCCCCAAACCTTGTTCTACCATCCATGTGCTCAAGCCTATCAAATATGTCTAACATTGCTTTCCCCTGTCTCTCTTTCTTTCTATCCGTCCTGTGAGTATTAGATTTTCCAGCCTCTTCTTCCTCATTTAGACATGTGTAAATATTCTCAGATAATCTGAGGAGACGAACAGTATGATTAAAAAAAGAGACAAGAGGAAAACGTCGCATTTCGTCCATTCACGGATTTAGCCTAAAGTGCGTCAGTTGACGAACGCCGCGGCTAAAACAAAAAATACATTTTTTCTGTTGTTTTTTTAATCATAGTCGAATATAATACACTAATTTTCTTTATGATTTCATGTACTATCGAAATTGACTCTCTTCTTTAAATTGATACACACCGAACAAAATCGATACTATTTATTTGAGAAAAAGAATTTAAAGTTTACGTTCCATAATTTGAGCGTTGAAGTTTAATTCCGGTGTTCAGTAAAACAGTTCATTGAACCGCCTTATAAAATCTATAATTGAAATATATGCAGTGAGTAGACTTGAAATTAAAATGGATTGTAAATTTGAAACCGTGTCAGACATTTCGGAGACATCTAGAGCAACAGCTCGAGTTTCACTGTTTTTATCAAGAGCCTGATATATGTATTCAGTGATTGTCATGAGAATATCAGCAGTAGAATTGGCGAAGCGGAAGTCATACTTTTTGTCAGAGAATAGGTTGTGGGATGTTGATAATATTCTCTAACACTTTGCCAACAATCAGTAGGAGGCAGATAGGGCGATAGTTACAGTAGTCAGAGGATTCTCCAGAGGTTTAAAGACAGGAACTGAAGAGGAAGACTTCCAACAAGCAGAAAAGCAATAAGCAGAGAGACAATAGCTGTAGAGTTTGGAGAGGTTAAGGGAGAGTTCAAGGGTACATTTCTACAAGATGACGACTGGAATTACGTCATTTCCGCCAGGCTTATAGGGCCAAACTTATAAATTATGTTAGAGACAGAATGGGGTCATGTATACGCTACTCAGATTTAAGTAAGAAGTTGGGCGTGGGAGTACGCCAAACAAGTTAAATGTAGAGGTAGAGGAGAGTAAAATAACTGGTATTGCCAAAAAGACCCACATAGGCGAAAATTAAATCAAACATTGTTTAGTATACTTGGGAAAATAAATATGTACGTATATAGGAGACGGATTCACTTCGATTTGGGACATTGCCAGTAAACATGATGTTAATTAATTCGAATAATAAAAAAGTAAAATTAAAATTATCTTTTTGAAATTGGCAACTCAAAATCGATGTCCAAATAGAAAGCTACCACAAAGTACAATTACTTAATAGCAAGCTTTTACATTCTGTTCATTTCTAAACATTATCAATATTCCTTCTTAGCAGCATCTGAAAATAATAAGAAAAAATATATGTCTTTTGCTTAAAATTCTAACATTGTATATAAACATATTTCATTATTTGGAAGTTATTTATGAACGATACTCATATTTGAGTAGACTCTCCGTTTATTTTACAGTGTATTTATTTGTTTTCTTATACCGGCCTCAATATTCTAGAAATTTGAATAAAGAAAATGATATGTCCCGGAAAGGGATATATATATATATATATCAGTCTAGGTAGCTAAGCGGTTTGGCAAACGTAACCGGGTAGGACAATCTAGCACGTAGACGTAATGGACAGTACTCGTCGTATGCGGTATCCTGAGACGTAATTGTAGACCAATAGTTATAGACCGATAGACCTCTAGTGGTAGACCTAAGGACGTAGACCTCTATGCGTCTTTGAGTTCGTCTGTATTTATAGATAACACCAGCCAATCACATGACAGTGAGGGGGGAACCAAGGTGTATGCATATTCACTACATATTCATTACATCAGAAAATATACGCTCTCTGATAAAAAATGTCTGATTAATAAAAATTTATTATTTCTTTAGAAATGGCTTTTTTGCGTTAAGGCACGAAACTGAGGGGGAATATTTTGAGAGTCTGGGAAAGATTTGCGTTTAAAAAGCACTATTCA
The DNA here is from genome assembly GCA_037127315.1 of Ascarosepion bandense. Lineage (NCBI taxonomy): Eukaryota > Metazoa > Mollusca > Cephalopoda > Sepiida > Sepiidae > Ascarosepion > Ascarosepion bandense. Next base: position 2,230,150 of record JBBBDQ010001340.1, read on the forward strand.
ACCTTTCTTGATCATCAGGTCAGTTCGGGACCGAAACGGTTGAAAGCGGGTCGGAACCTATGAGCCTTTTGTCTTCTCAATAAGATTTCTCGAATATTCAAGTAAAATATGCGCTCTTCAGCTGTTTTGAAACCTTCGTCCTCCATTATTTATATCTATATTTAAAGAAAGATCCTTTCTGCAAACAAGTTTCTATTTGATAGATTAAATAGGGAATCTATTTTATGCTTTTAGGGTTGTTAACGAATAAGTTGCTTGAAGTCAGGTGGAAATTTGTAAAAGAACTTGTTAAAATTATTGTATATTCTCGCTTATAAGACGATAGTTAAATCCCCCAAAATTAGGGGTGTTTTATACTACAATTCAAAAAAAAGAAATTCTAAGTGACGTTTGTCGGTTGGCTAACCTCGGGCTCGGTACGATAACCGTTATTGAAAAGATTCATATCATCAAATAAACTGACAATAAAAGTATTTAAACCATTTCCACCATATGTACTAGTGGTATAACTTCATAATAGTTTGCCTATTTGAATAATAATTTCATGAATCATTGAAATCAATCTGTGTTAATGCAAGCTCAGCTGAAAAAATTTAAACATCGAGTTATAACTGTATTCACAATAATGGAATCTACTATTATCGTACTTTATTATACTGTTAGTGGTATTCAGTGATTAGTGATGAAGTATAAGTAAATGGCCATTAATACACCAGGCTGTTTGCAACCGTTTAGATATAAGAAAAAGAGAATTAGTAATGAAACGTAAACAAAACAATAGTTTCACTTTCGGTCGACGTGTGTAAGAAAAACATGATGTAGAATCGGTTTTGTTATTTATTTTATTTTTTAATTTCTAAGAATATAATAAGCAGCAACATTCCCAATAACATCATATTTATATAATAAATAAGCAGTCACCTTCTACTACAGGTATGAGATAAATTCATGAAAATTTGCTAATTTCTTTTTACCTTGTCTTATCTGAAGGTCGCTATATACGCGGAAATATACGGTATATGTTATATTCCGAATGTCTTCGATCAACATTGGTCCTTCTTATGAAAAAAAAAAGGTAAGAGTCTAGAGACAGTTATTGGAAATTTTATGTTATTAAAAGTCCAGGTTTAGAAATGAACGTGGTTTTGCTCAGTAAATAGTCACGTGGCTAAATATATTTAAACGCCGCGGTTCAAAACAAATTTTAACTCATGCGCATCGAGGTTGAAACCAATTGTATTAATGATGTGTTGCTGTTTTGTCATATAGAGGGCCTCAAAACTTTTTAATCGTTTTGTGCAAACTGGATTACCAGATAATTGGGATCATTACATGTTTATGATGAAAAGACAGAGATGGATGATATATCAGTATGTCTTAATATTGATTTGAAGTTTTCACGAAATTATCTTCGATCTGTAGGATTTATATTTGCCATTGAATTAAAGAAAATTGACTGGGAAAAACTTATGTTCAAGAATAAATATTTGTTGCATAAAATCAATAGTTTCTCTTTTAATCCTCAGGCTACAAATTTATTGATTTAGCTATGTATATGAAAAGAGAGGAATGCACAATATGTAAGTTCACACTTCCTTTACGAATTTTTAAGCTTAACAAACATCACTGATTAAACAAAATCCAGCAATTCCCATTCTTCCAGACGTCTAGATCTCTTAGAAGAGAAAGAAATAATTTTTAATGGAAACTTGCTTTTATTTAACTATTTTTTCAATTCTTTCGTAAACTTTTTAACGCTGTATTATTGTTGTTATAACTAAATTGCAGCAACATAAACTAAAAAAAGAAATTTAAAATAAGTGTTACAACTGCTGTCAAGAAATACGGGCAAGGTTTCCACTCTGGTAGAGAATGGTTCTTTCGCAGAGTCAGATACACCGATAAGAAAAATAACCAACAGAGACGAAAACAAAAGCTGAAATTATAATTTAATAAAATTTAACCTAAACCAACAATGATACGAGGAAACATGTCCGTGTTGAAAGGTATATACATTCTATGCGATATGAGGTTAAAAAAAAACTTGACATTTGCCATTAGTCTGAAATAAAAAATATACACGTTCCCTCCCACTTTCTTTCTTTCTCTCTCTCTCTCTCTCTCTCTATATATATATATATATATATATATATATATATATATATATATGAATTAGAGAAAATTTTCAAAATTCAAAGTTTATACGTCACGTCAGCGACATTGTTTTTCCAAATGGCGAAGGCTCTGAGTTAGAGTGTGGAGGGGTTTTAGGTTAACAGCGGTCACAAAGTGGAAAAGGACAGAGCTGGTAGTCGTGGGGTTACAGGGTGTTGAAACAATATATTAAGACAACTAAATGAGTTAAATTACTTTTTAAAGTTAAGATTTTGGGCTGTTTGAAGAGGTGTATTTAGGCGAGAAGGAATGGGTTTCGATATAAGATTTTTAAAAATTTTATTTAAGTTTATTTGAGTAAACCTTTTTGGTAGAAGCGAGTTCAATGCCAATTACAGGAAGTTATCAGTTCAAAAATTATTAGAGAAAAAATATTAGAGAAAAAATATTTGAGAAAAAAATATATATATATACATATATGTGTTAACCAAGGAAAAAGAGGTTTAGTAAAAGAATCCATATTTTCTAAAGATAGGCAATTAAAGCTGTAACTTAATTTAATAGTGTTTTTATTAAAGATCTTACTTAGTGTATTTATTTCCAGAAAGTTTTTCCTAATTAACGCGAGTAATTTTTTCCACAATTTACTATCCATCATTTGGTTGAAAGGAGGTGTTCCAGATAATATTTCTATTCCTGTTTTTTTTTTTCGGGGGTTACTTTTCTCGTTTACATATTTAATATTTTTGTATCCACCATTTTTTAAGAGAGTATTATAACAATTACTACGCTTCTTTACCTGAATTTCTACAAATTCATTATTCTATTGATGAGTGTACATTTTTGATAACAGATGGAGGGTGGTTAGATTTTGGGTGGATGTATAAAGGATTGGTATTTAGTTTTTTATGGCCAGTGTATATTTTTCTCTAGATCTACGGTTAAATCGAAGAAATCTAGTTTTTTTTATATTTTTTAAATGTTACTTTTAAATTAAATTAAATTTTGTTTTAAGTGTTACTTTTAAATTAAATGAAGAACTATTTAATAATCATAGTAAATCATAAAAATCCCAATAATAATATTTTAAAAACTTTTCACAAAATAAATAAAAAAACAGATCTTCATTTACTAATAACAAATACAAAAATAGAACATCTCTATCGAAATATCATTGGTAGCTAAAAGAAAAAAATACAAAAACAAAATAAAGTGGAAAATTCTAAAAAAGCTAAAACTTGTAAGTCCTTAAATGAACCATGTTCATTATGTTTATACGAAAAAGTACTTAATATTAAATAACTTAAGAATAACAATCTATTAAATAAACGCAATGAGATAAATGTCATATGTAGACATTGCAAATTGCTCACATTAGAAAATGGGTAAAATCTAAATGAAATAACATGCATATAACCAACAAGTGCTTAAGGCAAATAATTATTGACGAACTATCAAAATAAATTCAAACATAAAATTATTTATTTTAATTTTTTTTCTTTTTCTAAAAAAAAGCCTTACAACAAATAAATAGATAGATCAAAAATGATAAAAAAGTTAAAAAATACAGCGTTGGTACTAAATGAGAACGTCACACCAAAGGCAATCAAACTAAAGGAAGACGAGAGGAAAAATGGGAAAATGATAAGATCAGGTCAAAGGCAGGTTAATATCTTGACTGTTAAGGAGCAAAAGGAAGAAGGGAGAAGGGTAGGACGAGGGAGAAAAAAGAAAACAAAGAAAAAAAGAAAAAAGAGAAAATGTTCGTTAGTATGTATTCTTTGGGGCCAAATCCCAAAATGAATCTTCGCTCTGATTAGTCAAAAGAAACACACATGTAAATTAGATATCTTCCCACATACATAAACAGCAAACCAAATGGTTTTGTTATCTAAATGTATATCATCTGCAAAACCAACATCAAACATTGCCTGATGATGAGAATCTATCTCGAAACATAGAAATTTTCGTGTCGCAATGGACAATTAATTCATAACTATATAATTATATTAAGCTCTATAATATTTATTATATTGAGCACTGTTCATAATGAAATGAATGCCAGGCCACCCAAACTAGTAAAACCTTGAGTCCTCTTCACTTGAAATTATATATATATATATATATATATATATATATATATATATATATATATATAACTCTTACTTTAAATAATATTCGTTTACTTTGCGCAGTCTCAAAAGGATAAAGGTTTTCTTTTAGTCAGAAAAAATTAATGTTGAGTTGACCAATACGTTCATATTTTTCCTTAGCATCTTTTTTACTGGAAGAATCACAGATGCCTTTATTTTCGATGTTTAACACACTTAGTAATTCACTGTTGCTTTTTGATTTGTGACTGTTTAATCACACAAGAAAATATACTTATTTGGCATAGGATTGATGTTATTGTGTTGAATGCAATTTTCGGTCTCTTTAATAATCAATCTTCTCAAATGTTGATAACATAAAAATAAATATTTATCTCTTGAGGTCCGGTCTCCAACTGGATCTCATGTATTTTAATGTGCAATGTTTTATACTGGGTCACGTGAATGATGTACTTTTTTAAGCTATCAGTCATTCCTGTTTCTAAGAGTCATTGTCTGGCTTATGTTGATTTGACTGCTGATTTCGTAAGGTTGCCAGAGGAAGAAGATAAATGTCAGAGAGAGAAAGAAGGATAGAGACATCATGGACAGTACGACAGTTTAGTAGGGTGATAGTTAGGGGTGTATACGTGAGCACGTACCAGTGTATAGTCAAGTGGAATAATATTTTTAACAACTATGTTTCCTTTGAATCAGCAAAGTGATTTTCATTTGATTTTCAATAATTTTTATCTGATTCGTATATCGATTTTATTTTGTGCTTGGCGTTAAATTGTTTTCTTTTGTTCAAGCTTTTATATATTATTATTTGTTTCTTCTCAATTTTGCATTTTGTTTTAGAAATTTCATTTTGTCCCGTGACTGTTTGATGTATGTATTGATCTATCGAAACTGGCTTAAGATTTTTTGTTTTCCTTTATAAACATTTTTAGAAGATGTATAATTTATTTATTTATTTATTTTTTGTTTCTAAGTATTTTTCATGTATTGACTCTAGATATTTGTATATTCTTCGCTTTCTTTTTCCAAAGCAAATGCGTTATTTTTCTTTAGATCTCCTTTTCGTTTCTAAATTGTTTTGTTTATATTTTTTTAATTTTTCGCTTTAATTCTACAATATCTTTACAACAGTTGGATCAAAATACATATTTTTGTGTTAATTTTAATTTTCTTAGTTCCTAGACGTTATTATTTATTTATTTATTTCCTGTTTGAAATTGCAATACGTTATCTCAGGCTTTTTTTTAAATAGAAGCAAAATATCAAATAAATAAACAAGAGAACGTTTTCCTTCAATGGTCAGAATAATGTTGAATTCCAAATTAACTTAGATCATGCTTGGATTTCTAAACAAATTAGGTGCATGATAAAGATACGCTGCGCGCTATACTAGACTGCAAAGATTATGTTTAACTTTCTATGTTCAAAAATGTTTATAAAAATGCGTCCGCATATTGACGTTCTGACACTAGCATCATTGAATGAAAACAGATAAAATCTTTCTATTTCATTGTCATAGTAAAATGACATTTAATTATCCGTTTAAAATGAGCTTCTGACTATAAACAAATCTGCAGTTGCTTACTGATAAGGTTCATCATATTAGGGAGGGTCTTCCTTTATATGAAACATCAAAAATTTCCTTTGAACTTGTGTTCTCCTCCTAACCTTACGTCTGGCCTTTTCTCACTCAAACTGATGCAAAATAAGACGGCGGTCTCTAATTCAACGTATCGCAGAGGAAAGGGTTTTAATCATTCATTAGCTTTCAGTATATATATATATATATATATATATATATATATATATAACCAACGAAAGGTGACGGAATAGATTTAACGTGCGAATGTGAAATAAAAAACAACAAACACGCATGCATAATAACGTCCTGACCTGCTCACCACTTATCTATATATATATACGATACTTTTGCCATCAGAAAAACAAACTCATCCCAATATGTAAAGTCACAAGTTTATTCGCCTGAAGAGAGTCAACTTTACACTCGAAAAACGCGTAGCGACACAAATATCATTATGGATACTTAATATATATTACAAAAAACAATACATACTAATAATAATAACAATAAATCTACACTTTAAATAAAACGTTTACGACTTCTGTAACGTTTTTCATATATATATATATATATATATATATATATATATATATTAAAGAAAGACAAAACTGTTGATGGGACCATCGTATAACTCTACCATAAAAACAGATGTATGTGCCATGGCAAGTGATGAGAACTGTATAAACTGAATAGGAAGGGCAAAATACATCGCTAAATGTGATTTATGGAAGGCATATTGGGCTGTACTTTTGACGTGGCTAAGGCTATATCAGCTTTTGTCACACCAAAAGGCAGTTATCCAATATTGTGTTATGCTCTACGGAATGAAAAACTCACAAGAAACATTTGTAAGAATGATGAATCAATGTCTAGGAGACCTTGAAGGAGTCGACACTTATGTAGACGATGTCGTACTTTATAATGGCACTTGGAAGGACCATGTGGTCACATTAAAGAGGGTGTTTGCCAGAATGCAAGAAGCGAATCTGATGGTAAATTTGTTTAAGCGGAAATTGAATATTTAGGACACGTAATTAGATATGGAAGGATATCACCCCAAGACGTAAAAGTAAAAATTATCCAACTGCATGAAATACGAGAGAAGTACGGCGCTTCTTAGATATTGCCGGGTACTATAAAAAGATTTTGTAAAAACTTTTCAGGGACTGCGAATCCGCTAGCCAACATACTCAAGGAAAGAAATATATTTAACTGGACGGATGAGTACCAAATCAAAAAAATGTTAAACTCGTACCCAATATTACTTGCTCCAGATTTTAATAAACCATTTGAATTAGCAGTAGATGCCAGTGTCACGGGTATTAGAGCTGTATTATTAAAGAAAGACAGTCGAGAAATACTACACTACTACACAATTTTTTCCAGAAAATTGTCACCAAAAGGCATACTCCACAACTGAAAAAGAACCTTTAGCAATAATTAAAAGCTTGAAAGATTTTGAGATATAAATATCCACCGCAATAGAGAAAACTATCTTATATTCAGACCATGACCCGTTAGTATTTTTACATAAAATGAAGAACAAAAACCGCAGACTTTTGTCTTAGAACCTGTTACTAGAGGAATTTAATCGAGAAATTAGACACTTATCAAGAAAGTCGAATCTGATCGAAGATGCAAGATCTAAGGTTTACAAATAAGCAAACCAACTTTGCAAAAAAGTAGGCTTTATCCTTGTGTTTATATAAGGAAAAAGAAAAGAATGAAAAATACGTTTTCCTTAACTATGAGAATGTTACGCAGAGAGGTAAATAAAAACAAAAAAAAATTCTTTCTTCCACACTAAGCTAAATAATGATAGTAGAAGGAACTGACTGACCAACGATGGGCGAAGAAGTCAAGACACGGTCACCCGTGAATTAGAAACTAGAGATCATTTTACCCATGTGATGGCCCCCAAAAAGACGCAAAGTTGAGACAGACGAAAATCAACGTGAATCTGTTCGGACTTAGAATTGGAACCTTGCTAAAAAGATGGAAAGAAAGAAGACATATGAACCTTTGCCGTCAATAACTTTAAATGAGAATATTGCCTTCCATTTGAAGTAATCGTCTCTCCAGAAATATATTTACCTTTCCACTTGAAGTCTGACAAAAGCCATGCACAAGCAAAACCATTGTTAAACTTACAATCGGAGTTGGATGAACATTCGATGGTCGGATCAAGCAAACAAACGTTATCTTTCAGACATTATAAACGAAGAACAAATAGGAAATGGAAATTCGAAAAGGACGTACTTAAAAAGCGCTAATGACATCAGCAAACAACATGTCTCAGAGGAAATCAGGCGCAGAAGAAAAAACGAATGGATGACTTAAAAGATTCATGACATTATGCAAAGGAGATAGAAAACTATGTCAACACATGAAACTGAATACAAAAAACTACAAAAGGAAATAAGTACCCAATGTAGACAGGCTAAAGAGGAATGGTTTAACAACAAATGTGCGGAAGTAGAAAGATTGAGCAAGCCTAATAAAGGAGAAAAGTATAAAGAAATAAAGGAACTGACAGGATGGAACGATCATTCTGGGGAAAAAGGAAATAATCCATCGATGGGAAGAATATATAAAAGATCTCTTCCACGAAAAGATGGAGCAACCGATAGTAAACAACGACACTGACGAACCGGAAATACTAAAATCGGAATGAAAGACGCAATGGCCAAACTGAATAAGAACAAAGTAGCTGAACCAGACGGCATTGTAATACAGATGTTGACAGCCTTAGAAGATTTTTATTACGAAAATAATAAATGAAATTTACAACGGGAGTGTAATACCAGATGACCTAAGCAAATCAATTTTCATAGCTTTGCCTAAGGAACCAGGTGCAATCGAATGCGAATTCCATCAAACAATAAGTTTGATGAGTCACATAACGAACTCATTGTTTGAATCCTGATGAATAGAGAACCAAGCAGAATCAAACCGTAAAGAAGACAAGTAGAGTGCGGTTTTGTCAAGAACACTGGAACAAGGAATGTGTTTTTTTTACATAGGATGCGATAAAAAATCGCCATACAAATGAAAAAAGAAGTTTACCTTTGTTGTGTAGACTATGCCAAGGCATTCAACTGCAACCTCGACATATTTGGCAAAGACATTAGAGGTGAAAATCGCCTGCATACGGACAGGTAACGAATTCAGCAGATATACAAAGATAGGAAGAGGGCGTAAGACAAGGAAATGTCTTTTCACCGGATTTATTCAAATTGTACAGAGAGACTATACTGAAAAGCCTAGAAGTTATGCCAGGATTCGTCACTACACAATACTACACAATACAACACTACACAATATTCTATACAGTGCTGATAGCTGACGCACAAAGAAAACTACAAAACCTCCTTAAAAAGGTAGAAAAAGAGAGTCAAAAGAAAGGACTACAAATAAATTACAAGAAAACCGAATGTATGGTCATCAGCAAACAGAAGAGCCCAACATGCCATTTACAGGTTGGGGATACTAAAATGAAGCAAGTACAAAAATTTAAGTAATTCGGAAGTGTTCTAACGGAAGAGAGAAAGTGCGACATTGTGATCCGAAGGCTAATTGGCATGGCCAAGGTCGCATTTCAGAAGCTGAGCTGAATATTGAGAGACAGTAAAACTTTGCTAGAAACAAAGAAGCGAGTAATGGATTACTATGTGATGTATGTTCTTCAATATGGCAGTGAATGCTGGACAATATCATCAAAGATGAATGAAAAACTTAAAGCAACTGAAATGTCGTTCTACAAAAGGATACTGCGACTATCATGGATCGAGCATGTAAAAATGATGATGTTTTAGAATGAATTGAAACGAATAGGATATTAATACTGAGCATCAGGAAGGAGCAACTGAAGTTATTGGAACATGTAATGAGGAAAGAAGACTAAGAGAATCTGATACTCATAAGTCAGATAGAGAGAAAGAGAGACAGAGAAAAACAGCGGATAACATATTTAAAGGATTTGAGCACGTGGATGGCAGAGCGGGGTTTGGGTGGGGTAACAGAAAAAAGTAAGCTAAGAGCTAATAGAGATAGAGAGACGTGGAAAGGCATAATCGCCTGTGTCCTGAAGGGACATGGCACATAAAAGAAGAAGACGATGTCTTTGCCCCAAACACAATTATATCTTTACATGTGTTGCATACACTGCATAACCCAGAACACATCCCCTCCCCACTATCAAACAAAACTCGTTTGAATTATATGTATATTAAAAAAAAACTTGTTTTTTTTTTGTATTCAAACGGTTGCTTGTCAATTCATTCCGCTGTTACTGAGTCACTCTTTTATTTTCTGGCATATTCTTCTACCCATCGTCGACATTAACAATATATTACTAACAGAACCTGACCTTAACTGGACTATTATACTTTTTGCGTTACATTCTGTGTCTAAGTCCGGAACTTCATTGAAATTACAATTCAGTTCTTTAAGACATAGTCCGAAGCTGGCTAAAAATTCGTAACAATATATATATATATATATATATATTCTTCATTTGTGAACAAGTCATTACGCGACCTAGGTTTCTATCATGTGGTGTCTTCAGGCGATTTTCAATGATGGTAGAAACCTAGATTGCGTAATAACACGTTTACAAAAGAAGAATATTCAAAAGTTCTACAATATAATTGTATTGAACACTTTTTAATACAACTGTGTACTGGTCTAATTTTATTATGACCAAATATTAAGTAATTAAACAATCAATACATATATATATATATATATATATATATATATATATATATATATATATGTGTGTGTGTGTGTGTGTGTGTAAATATATATTTAATCTAACAGGTATGGATCGAATAAAATTTTGTAACCAAAGAAACACTATTCTTAAAAAAGTCCTCAGTACAAAGTAGAGCGAATATTACTTATTTAGAATTTATGACATAAAGATGTTATAATATCACTACAAAATTAGCCATTTTGTTTCCGACACTATCTGTGTCTTATCAAGTGATGAGGTTTATTTCAAGTTGGAGAGTTTTAAAAGGTTCAACACTCGACAAACCTCCTTAATAAGGGAGGCATTGTTACATAGACAAACTGGACTAATTAAAATAAAATAATTTCTAATTTGAAGAATACAAAAACAGGTCTAAAAACATTTTATTAAGGCATTAATATTTGATTACGATAGAGATCAACATTATTAATCCACTATTAGATTCACTTTACTTTGTTTTATTTTGAATTTTAAATTCTTAGTTGTAAAAAAGCATTAGATTTAGATATTTATAAAGTTATTTATATATTAAAGGAGTAAAAGACGTAGGCGTACTCGTATTCAAATCAATAAACATGTCTATATTGACAAATACACGTGTATATGCACATGCAAACACACATGGCACACAGACACATACATAGACGAATTTTCGCACACATATATATATACATAAATTTTAGAATTTTGTTTTTATGGACGTGTCAATATATCCATTAAATATTAAAGCCAGGTTTGGTAAGCGTGTGTAAAGGCTACAATATTAGATACATTTAAGAGCGACTTTGTTAGATTGCAAGAGCCTAGAAGTAACAAGATCATTGCTGACACAGTCATATTTCAATGTATAGACAAATAAACGTAATTGCATATATACTCACGCAAACGTACAAACTAAAAACAAAAACGTACGTGACAAAAAACTCCACAGATCATCATGTACAAATTAAAAAAATATAACCACATACATAAAACAACTTAACCCTCTAGGGCCATTCGTATCATATTTGATACAGTATGAAAACAAACCTTGAAAGAAATATTTTCCTGAAAAATTTTTTAAGAGAAATATTTTATAAATTTCAAATGAAAGCAGTACTGACTGCTCAGTCAATGAATACCAAATGTTTCCTTATAGGGAAATACCAAATGTTTCCTTATAGGGAAATACTGTATCAAATATGATACGAATGGCCCTAGAGGGTTATACACATTAGGGCATAAATGTACGCGATTGTATAATAATTAACAATAAATAAATAAATCGACAGCAGGACTCATAAGTACAAACAGTTTAAAACAGGCGCTAATAAAAGAAAATTCAGAAACAATGTGAAACTCATGCATAGAAAGTCACAATTATTAAATATTAATTTAACAATAGGTGCAATAATAAAAATGTGTTAAATATTAACCGATATTGTATGCTAGAATATCGAATATTGACATGATAATCAATGTTAGATTAAATACATCATAACTATATAGCTTCAGTAATAACGATCAAAGTGATCAAAGTACTTGGCAAATATTAATATGATAAAATATATTTAAATACCTAGCATATATTAATTAGAACAACCAAAATCATATGGAAATATCCATCAAATAAAGGTAAATAACAATTGACAGCAGTGAAAATAGAATACATAAACTCTTAATATTATAACCCATATTGTAAAGGAAATAATGAAATATGTTTACAATGAACAGTAAGTTCATTTCTCTGGTTTAACAAGAGACGTCGTGAATACTGCAACAAAGATTAACACAACAGTTCGAACATTCTAATTAGTGTGAAGAATACTTTGTTATAATAAAGCTGGTTTGAACCCAAGCGTAGAAAAATCCATCAGCTCAGCAAAATAATTGCATAGTACTTCATTTACATGATGATATCTTTAAAATGGTACCGTTTCTCGATCAGGTAAAAAGTTTCTTGATTCAGTGACAGTTTGAATCGTTGGAAATAAGGAATGTAGCTTGTCAGAACATTTTTCATTGATATCGTGATAAAGGAGAGAGAGACCTGCAGAGTCTTTTGTTAGAAAAAATCTTTAGAGTAGGAAAGAGTTCATCACCCACAAGGCCGCACAGACGCTCTATCAATCCTGGAAAGAGTAAATTGTGTGGCACCAGCCCAGATATGGTAGCAGGACTTCTTTTCGGTCTGATGTGGCTCCAATAAAGTATATCAGATGTCAGATATTACAAGTGCGGTACAAGTAACCGAGCATTTTCCCAAGCATCCTTGGTGATTGATGATATTTTGATGTCTGGAGTGTTCAAAGCAAAGGACCTTCTTGACTCTAACAAAACAAAATTTGAAAAAGCTACATTTAATAGAAACGAAATGTTGGTCATATATTTTTCTCTGTATATTCTGTAGCTTCTGGCCTCTGACATCGATGAGACTAAACAATGCCATTTTTTAATTAATTAATTGAATTCAAAATCTAAACTAGCACGCAATATCACGTGTGAATAAACGATAACAATTACACCTCATCACTTTGTACTAAGTTGCTTGAAATTAAAACGAAAGGAATTGAGTTGAATGTTAAGCGGAGAAAATGTCAGATACAACTCGAGACTGATTTATTCTTCTGAAAAATCCGATTGAGTTGATCTAAATTAGATCAACATAAACCTCATGCCACGGCTACAATTTAATTAAATATCAACTACATCCAGTAGCAAGTTTTCTAATCGGCAGATTAGTTGGTTTGAGGAGCGCGGAACTACCTCTTAATTGCTGTTCTTCACAGGTCCAATCTGACCTAGCTTGCTTGGTCCCTGCTATGGGCAAATAATGAACTGCCAAACAAAACATCATGAAAGTATAAAAAATACCAGTAAAACATTTTTATATAAAGAGTCAACAAAATAGTAAAATGGCCAGCAATACTTTTTCTATGGTTGAAGCAATAAATTGTGTTCAAAATATTTAGATTTCAGCATTAGAAATGTTGATATGCCGCTAAACAAAACATACAAGCAACATGAAAGAACTCTTTAATGACATTTATCAATACAATATCTGACAATTTCTTAAAGAAATCAAACTATATTAAAAATATAACTTTAACAAAACTACAACATAAAAAACCCTATCAACGACTCTAGTAATCACATCTACACCAACATGAATATGCACAAATGCTGAGTATCCTCTACTATGTATTCAATTATGAAAGCAGAATAACATATATCAAATATTTCAAAACCTCCAAAAAATAATTCAATTTCAGCACTGACCCATATGGAATTGATAAACCAAACGAATGAATTGATTAAATATCTTAATTTTAAGTTTGATGTAAATAGATTTGTCTAATCGTAAATTAATCTAGACATTAAATTATATGATTGTACCGTTCAACAATTTTTTTTTATTATTTCATATCAAGCAATGTAATAAAGACGATAGGGTTTAGTGAATGTGAATAACTATGAGCAAAATAAAACATTATTAGAGAGAGAGAGAGAGAGAGAGAGAGAGAGAGAGAGAGAGAACAATAAAAAAAACAATTACGAAATCAGAAGATAACTGACATTGCATTTAAGTTTTTGAAGATCAAACTTTACTGGAAAGCTAAAAGCCGGAAGAAATCTGTGCAAACAAAAAGTGCAAAAGAAGAAACTATGAACATGGAACTTACTGTTACATCAAAGTGTAAAATGATGAGATCTGTTGAACAGAGTTACGAATTCATATTAATTAGACAAGCAACAATTTGAAACAAAGACAATAATACGGTTTGCCAAGTGCCAAATACATTTATTGGCACGCAAACCATTGAGTTTTCGCATCGGACTGAGATGTGTGTGTATGAACGAAGTTCGTATTGGCAAGAGTGTCTGTCACATTTGTGTGTTGTCATTAATAAGCGTCTATGCGATGCGTGTATGTGTCTGCCTATGTGAAACTGTGTAATAATTTCCTTGTAGTGAGTCGGGGGATATGACGTCGCTGAAGTTGGTTGTTACTAATTTTTAACCTGGCCATCCATACGCATGCGTATTCCATGGGGTGTGTCGTTTGGAAGTCCGTACCCTCCGGCTTGCAAAATAAAAATTCACTTTGGTCATTTTTGACGTGACTATGTATGACATTCCAGTTGAATTCCAGTTGAATTCCTTGCATTCACTTGCGTACAAATCCCACAGGGAAAGGTATTAATCCATATCTTCCCTCCAGTTATGGGTTAAATAACAGAATAGATTGGGTTCTATAACCTTAGCTGGCAACCAGTCTATTGCATAAAATCGTGGCAACCTTCTGCAGAATAATCTTCTGCCCAGTCAGTGTATCACGTATGGTACTTCTGACTGACTGACGTAGCGTGCGGACGTAGTTAAGAGCAAAACTTCACACGAACTTGGCGATTAAATGTTTGCGCCAAGGAAAATTTGTTGAGGTTTAAAGAAAAGAAAAACATATTTTTCAACCAATCGTTATCCATCCGCGACAAATCAAAAAATTTAAATGGAACGTCAATTGTCATTTTCTATTTTCTTAAATCACATTAATTTTTTATATTCTCATAATGTCTTCTTTAACCAGTTTCTTCTCTCACTGTAAACACTTGCACATAAGTGGTGGTCATGTCATTCTTGGTAGGGAAATGATTATGTATATATAAATATATATAATCCGCATAGATACCTGTTCCGCTGTATCACAGCTCATCATTGTGGTTAGATGAACCGTTTTCTAACCCTAACCCAACCCCTAAACTATCGGCGCACGTTAGAGAATGACAGATTTCACAGCATGTTGTTTACAGATTGTAAACAACAACCCGAGAGTGTTCAACACGGTAGCCGAATTGAGAGACGTTCAACTCGGTAGCCGAAAAACATTACGTAAAAACATAAATTGCTACTGTTTATAAAATCTGTCTTCCTCTACAGTGCACTATCGGCTGGCGAGAGCATAAATAATCATCCGCATAGAGACCTGTTTCTCTAGTGAGGTTGATTTTAGTCACTATCTATATTTTTCGTTCCCAACGCAGCACTGATGAAAGAGGATCGATAAACAAATAAGGCTGTATTTTTAACTTCAAAATGAACACTGTACAGTAATTATTTTATAATCGTTTCACCCCAATCATTGCAGTACTGCCACTGGTGCCCAGCGGGTTACATAAGAGGAACGTGAAATATAAATAGGAACTGGTTACAGGGGGTATCGGAGAATGGTGCACACGGACTTTATGGACACCATATATATATATTTATATATGTGTGTGCGTGTTTGTGTGTGGGGGGGTATTCTCCGATGCTTTCCTCTGTCTCATTTTCCATCTGTCTGGCCTATTAATATCAGGTTCTCCAAGCCCTCCTTCCTCATTGCATGTCCCAGGATCTTCAGTTGTCTCTTCGTGATGCTCAGTATTAATATTAATTTCCTTTTCGTTTCCATTCTTTCCAATACCTCGTATTTGCTTACATGCTCGGTCCACGATATCCGCAGCATCTTTCTGTAGAACCACATTTCAGCTGCTTCAAGTTTTTTCTTCATCTTCATGTTGATATTGTCCAACATTCCCTGTCATATTGAAGAATTGACATTACATAGCAATCCAGTATTCTCTTCTTTGTTTCTAGTGAAAGTTTCCTGTGTGTTCATACTTTACTCAGCTTCTGGAGCGCGTTATTCGCCATGTAAATTCGCCTTTGGATCTCTGTGTCGCACTTTCCGTCTTCGATTTGAACACTTCCCAAATATTTAAATTTTTGTACCTGCTTGATTTTAACATTCCTCATCTGTATTTGGCACTTTGTGCTGCTTTTGTGCTGCTTTTTTGAAGGTGACCATCCATTCGATTTTCTTGCAGTTTATTAGTAGTCGCTTCTTGTCACTCACTTAAACTATCCTCTGCAGGAGGTCCATTTTTCTTTGTCTTAACAGTTTCTAAAATAAGTTTATATTTAATTTAAAATGTAGTCTTTTTTAATTAATGTAAAATATTGCATAGCGTTTTGTCTCTCCCCCACCCCGTAAAAAAATCCCAGGTGCTTCCATCTCTCTAGTTCCGTGACGGTAAAGTAAAGATTCTCTCGAGTTAGCAAAATCAAGTCAAAAGATTTGTCTTTGCAAAATGACGAAAATACTAAGAAAATTTAAAGCTTTTGTCTAATGATAACCAATGCTAACTTTTAATTTTGCAGACACTCATGTTCTTTGGTACTACTCTAGGGAAGGGCCATTATCTTCCTCTGCAAGACTAGTCAATTTAACTTATACTAAGTACTTACTTAATATTTATTGTTCCATCCTTTTTTCGCTGGGTGTTAGCAACACGGTAGGATAAAACTAAACCTACAAAGGGCGGAAGAACTCTTAAGGAGCTAACGGCCAGCTAACTAGAGGTGGTGTCTCAATAAATCACCGTGAAGAAGGCAATGGGATACCACTCCACTATTTACCCCCACCCGCTCAATCATTGTTTTCCACAATAAATATATGAAACCCAACGGCGTGAAGGGAGTTAATTTCAAAGGAAGCAACTCCTAGCCCGCTAAGGATTGTCATGGGCAACAGGTGTCACCTGACCGTCATCCGGCGACTGTTAGCACCAACGACGTAAATGGGACATTTTATTCCAAAACCAACATTATCTGCAATAAAAAAATTAAGCAATAACAGATACATAATACTATCTACCAACTCCATGACGGCAACCATCCAGAACAACCTATCCAATTTAAACAGCGTCCAAACAGACACAACCCTTTCGAAAACTATTATAGGTCTAATCAGATTAAAAGAACAAAAAAAAAACAATAACTCAGTAGCAAGCATATATAAACTGTCAAAACTGCTTCTCACAGTACATTAGCGAAACATGCAGAAATTTAAATAAATGTATCTCTGAACACAGATGAAATTTCATAAATAATAACTGAACAAATTTACTGGCATACACAGAAATAAATTCGACCACAATTCTGACCACAAAAATGCCATACTCATCAAAATAGAAAATAATTTTCAAGAGCGCCGTTAAATATTATTAAAACATTAACCTACTACCTTGGTTATTTCCCAGATGATCACCTTTCCTATCAAAATATTTGTTTAAGCAAAGATACACAACAAACATAAAAATTCAAAGAAAACAGTTATTTTTAATCATTTTAGCATCACATAACGTAATATTTTATTGGACATAAATGTTTAAAAATTTCAGTTAATCTTATGAATAATCAGTGTTTTTCTTTTCTAGCAACCAAAAATTTTTGTTTTTAGATACTCATTTAAAATAAAAATCATTTCATCTCTACGCCTTGATAAATTTCATCACAGAACGAAACGCCTAGGCTAGAAAATATAGTTCTCCTGTTGTCTTATATATATATATATATATATATATATATATATATATATATATTATGCTAGGTCCGAACATCGGGACCAATGGTGTAAATAAAAAAACTACGATATATATATATATATAGTCGATAGAGGACTTTAGAGAGGTGTAGATTTCATGTAAACCGTGAATACTTATGGCTTTACGCAACGTGCTTGATTACAAAATTGAACACAGTTTAGTTCGGCTATCAAGAGCTGTCATCAGGGTTTGTTTACCTCCTGGGAATAAACTATTGTGAAAGCTGCTATCGGTGCCGTTATGCAGATAAGTCGGTGGTAACATTTTCGTAAGATGTTCGTCTAATGACAAATTAATCGGATTTCGATTGTAATTTGAAACTAAACGGATAATCTGGCTACACTGAAGAGCTGTTATACAGCGAAAAGCCTTTTTAGTATATATATATATATATATATATTATTTATATATTATATATATATATATATTTATATATTATATATATATATTATTTATCCACATACAAGCCTGTTTCACTGTATCACAGCTCATCAGTGTGATTAGATACATTCACTTGCTTCTGGCCGGGATCGAAACTCAATCTATTTGGTGTCAGTCGGAGTCGCTACGCCAGAGACGCATGGAATCAGAGTAGGAAAATTTTAACGTGTTGTATATAATATATATACTTGTTTTTAAATCTGCTGTCTTAAATTAAGTCCTTAAAATAATTAGGCATCATTTAATACAGAAAATACAAAAAAATGACAGCGATATCGAAATGCACATCAAACCAGAAATAAAATAACTTTATGACGAAAGTTAAATGGGAAATAGTAAAAAGAGCACCACCACACAGCAGAAATAAAACTTTAAATTATGCATAGAAGTGAAACTAGCAATGACCGTCTTTAAATATCAAAGTAAAATAGTAAATAATGAAACGATCTAATGAGAAATGTAGACATTCAAAACATATCTACTTTGCTACACAAATAACAGCAAAATCAAATAAACACAAAACTACCAGATATGTAATAATGAAACATAAATATACAAATACTCAATTACGACGAAACACAGAAAATAATATAACCACGAAACGAAAACTATGTGCCTTGGCCTTTTAGGCCTTCCATATCCCCCTATCCCTGGTGGCTCTTAGAACGCGTTCTGCTGTAACACCACGCAACCCCTGTTCTGTCATCCACCTGATCAGGCCCTTCAAATATGTGATCCACTGCTTTCCCCTGTCTTTTTTCCTTCTATTTGGCCTGTTAGTCTCAGGCTTTCCAAGCTCTCCTTTCTCATTGTATGTCCCAGGAACTTTAGCTGTCTCTTCCTGGTGCTCAATAATAATTTCGTTTTCGTTTCCATCCTTTCCGAAACCTCACTATTGCTCACATGATCGGTCCCTGATATTAGCAGAATTACGCATAAAGCCCACAAACAGAAATATTCACAAGAACATAAACTAAAAAAATTAAAAAAGAAATCCTTTAAGCGGTCAAACATACCAACACAGTAAAAAAGGTCAAGCTAATAAAAGGTCAACATAAAAAGTGGCCAACGTAAATGACAAGAACAAACTAACTAAAAACCAATAAGAAGACACCTATTCAATATAAAGCAATAAAGCGGTCATCCATTCACGTGTACATTGAAAAGCAATCAAAAGAATACAGACACCTGCACTATTATCCTAAGCTGTTGTTTGCTGATAGAATGAAGTTTGGTTCCTAAGATTACTGGCGACTCTGAATGTGTCTTCTGAACAACAGAGAATCCCCAAACAAGGAAGGAGGATTACTTTGCTCGTAATTTCTGGTCCAATTCACCACTTCACTGCTCTGGAGAACCCACACCCAATTTCCTACCTCTTCTGAGTTTTACGTTCCTGGTTACCTTCCCCTCTTCAGGAAAAACTCCAATGTCCATATGCACGTCAGTGGACACCTCCATCTAGCTAGGATGACCTCTATTGAATCCCTAGATCATTCTTTCATGTACTTCCATCACTCACTTCTAAGCTCGGTTAGCTTTCTTTTCTTTCTCTACTGCTCCCCCTCATCTTCTGACTGTTCAGTACTTGATAACATCTCTACTAATATCGATAAGGCCATTTTTCTCATCCATCTACCCATATATTTGTGTTTGGTGACTTTAATGTCCACCAGGCCAAGTTACTGGAAAACTCTGTCAACTATCTTACTGGTGTCCACACCATGAATTTTTCAATCACCGAGTCGCTTACACAAGTGGTGAATTTCCCCACGCGTTTCTCCAATAACCCTAATGGAAGGAACTCACTGCTAGACCTCTGCTTCACTTCCATCCTAGACTCTTGCACTGCCAAGTAGCTCTGCCCTCTCGGAAACTCTGACCATGCGGTAGTTTCCGTTAACATCTCATTCCAATCCCACTCCACCTAAGAAACTCAAACCAGCAGAATATTCTACTGCTATCAAAGAGCAGACTGGGACTCGTTCCGCGACTTCCTGTGTGACGTCCCATGGAACAAGGTATTTAGTCTTCCCGTTGAAGACTGTGAATCCGAGGTCTCCTCTTGGGTTAAGGCCGGCATCAATGCTTTCATCCCAGCCAGGAAATTTCAGTTTAAATCCCATTCGTCTCCCTGGTTCTCACCCGCTTGCTCGGCCGCCATTGCCCACCGGAATCACTTCTTCCGGATTTATAGAAACCACATGTCGGACCAAAACGAGCAAAAAGATACTTAATGAAGCTAAGATGATATTTGCTACCAGAATGAAGCAACGCATAGCATCCTGTAAGTTCGGCGCCAAAGACTACTAATTGTAAAACTTCAATACCCCCTCTAATCAATGAATTTGAAGTCCTCCGGACAAGGCTGAATGCTTTGCTCGCAGATTCTCCACCAATTCGAGACTGGATTCGTCTGGAGTATCTACACCCGACTTCCCACCTAGAACTGAGGTTCAACTGAATGACGTTCACATTACCCCCTCGCCGGTCTCTAACATAATCTCAAATTTTGACCCTCACAAAGCGAGCGGAGGGGACGGAATCCCAATCATAGTCTTGAAGAAATGTGCCCCTGAACTCTCCTCTATCCTAAGCTCTACAACTACTGCCTATCTGCTTTTTGCTTTCCCGTCTGTTGAAAGTCTTCCTCTGTAGTTTCCTATTATTAAAAATACTGGAGAACCCTTGGATCCCGCTAATTATCGCCCTAACAGCCTCCTTCCAATCTTTGGCAAAGTGTTAGAAGCCATTATCATAGCCAAGGTGGTTCAGCATCTCACAGCCCACAGACTTCTCTCGGACAAGCAGCATGGTTTTCGCTTCTACTGCTAATATGCTAATGACCATCACTGAGTATATATACCAGGTTTTCAACAAGAATGTCGAAGCTCGAACCGTTGCCCTGGATAGTTCCAAAGCGTTTGACAGAGTCTGGCATGCAGGCCTTCTACGCAAACTGTGGTGCTATGGTATAACTGGACATCTGTTTGATCTAATCCAGTCATTGCTTTTTAATCACACAATGAAGGTATTATTAAACGAACATGTCTCTCAAAACTACCATACGAACGCGGGTGCTCCTCAAGGCTCTATTCAAGGTCTTACGCTTTTTCCGATCTACATTAACGATCTCTCTAATGCTATAAGGTCCTAAGTAGGCATGTACGCCGACGACACCACGGTTTACTCTCACCTCGATCAAAAATCTGGTGAAGGTGACAATGCTAATCTTGCTGCCGAGCTTGAGAAGGACCTCCAATCCTTAGTGGACTGGGGTAATAAATGGCTCGTAAATTTTAATGCTTCCAAAACGAAGCTGCTATCTGTTAACCATCACAGACAATCGCTCCTAACTTCCATTAGCATGGAACAGGCCTGCCTCCCTGAGAGTAAAACACTGCGCCTCCTTGGCCTCACACTCTCAGCAGACCTCAAGTAGAATGACCATATCGAATTGCTAAAAAAGCTATGAAAGTCGGTTCTCTCTGCAGGGCCAGGAATTATTTCACGTCCTAGTCCATCCTGCACATATTTAAATCAACCATCCGCATATGTATTGAATACTGCTGCCACATCTAGTCGGGTACCCTCCTCGGGATTCTTGACAAAATCTAACGAAGAGTTTGTAATGTGATTGATACCGACTTGGCAGCCCGGCTGTTGTCACTCTCTCACCGGTGTGACGTGGCTTCCATGTGCCTCTTCTATAAATACTTCCACGGTTTATGCTCCGATGAACTTAGATCACTGGTGACCCCTTGGTATTAATTTACACGAGCTACTAGATTAGCAACTAGGTCCCACCCTTTTATATTGAAACTGATAAAATGTAACCGCAATTTCTACTCTAACAGCTTCTTTTCTCGCACTTCCCGCCTGTGAAATTTTCTTCCATATACTTGCTTCCTTGACAGCTACAATCTCTAGGAATTTAAATGTGAGGTCAATAGACATCTCCTATCACACTAACTTGCATCCATTCTCTCAAACTCTCTACCCCAACCCCATCCTCGGTATCCTCATCCGTCTATTGCTCTTCTCCTAACTTTTCCTATAACTAACCATTCTTTCTCGTCACTTTCCCCTATGTTACCCCCTGCGCAACACTGGCAGTAGAATGTCTTGCTTGGGGTGAAATGATTTAAAAAATAAAAAGAAAATGATGTTCAACTAAGTAATATGTGTATAACCCCATCTCTAATCTCATCATTTCTAAGCTTGACTCCCATAATGCAAGCGGAGATTATAGTATTCCAGCAATCATACTAAACAAATGTGGCCCTGAGCTAGCTCCAGTCTAGCCGAAATTCTTTATTCTCTTAGTTCTTCCTGCTTTCCTGTTTGTTTGAGGTCCTCATCTGTAGTTTCTATTTTCAAAAACTGCGGGGAGAACTCTGACCCTCTAATTATCATCCTCTTAGAATCTTATTTCTTTTTGCCAAGATACTCGAGGCTCTTATCAATTGCTGAAACAGTTTGGTATCTCACATCTCACAACCCTTTCTCTGAAAGACATCATGGTTTTTACCTCATTAGTCACTCATATGCTAACGACAATCACTGAATATATATAACAGGCTTTGATAGGAACGACAAAGCTTGAGCTGTTGCTCTTGATATCTCGAAATCATTTGACAGAGTTTGACATGCTAGTGTTAAATATTTGTTAGTGCAGTATTTTGGGTGGCATTGATTTTTTGACGTGAAGTGAAGTTGCGCTTAGTAACGCAGATGTTTAAAATTTGAAGGCAGGGCTTTTGTTGAAATTTCAAACGGTGCAGTATGTTGGATGTAAATATTTTTGTTGTGTCTAGCCAGGGATCACAAATACCAGCTCCTGTCCCACATAAATTTGTACCGGAAGACTGCGGCCAGAAGGACGAAAGTGACGTTTAGCTGACAGTTCTGCAGTAAAATTTTAGATTGATTTTGAAGAGTCTGGCTTTACCCGTTGAGGTGGACGGATGTCCTAAATTAGGCTTAGCCCGATGCAAGAGTCTGATCACACACGTCAAAGAATACGGTTGAGTAAAAACCAAAGAGTCTCCACTTACTCAACAGCATGTTTGAAAAGATGCCACTACTTGTTTGAAAATATGTCCCGATTGAAAAAAAGGAAATAAATATATTTTATATTTTATTTACATTTGAGTCTAGTCCTATTGTTTTCGACTGAGGTATATTTGCAGATTGTATTGGTTGTCGCAGACGGTGACGACGAAAGAGACAAGAAAAAGAAGAAGAAATGTGATTCTGAAAATGATTTACGTGAAAGTCGAGTTGAGTGTTTCCCGACGAAGAGAAATGTGTCCCCAGTGAAGGTTGTAACGAGTGATAATCTCCGACAAATGAAACGGATGTAAAACTGATTTACGAAGAAGTCGGGTTGTGTGGTCCCCGAAGAAACTGATTTATGATTTGAGTTGCAAAGTTGTAATCGCCGCCGTTCCAGTTATAGTGAAAACCGACAAAAATGACAAGTTTAATTTCCCTAGAAGTTGAAAAGTATCGTCGCTAAATGCAGTTTAATAATCGTGGTAGCAGTCATCGTAAGAAAATCAGAATTTGAAAAAGTTTTTACCGTCGTCCTCAAGGTTCTATTCGACATTGTGGGTTGCATCAGTTTTAGGCTTCGTCCGACATTATTTGTTACAATTGTCGTTTGTTCCAACTTCGTTATTCTAAACATCTTCGGTTTTTTATAAGGATGTATACACAAGACTGTGTAAGTTCCAGTGCTACGATATTTCTGCACGATTGTTTGATTTAATCGAAATCGTGCTAAATGATCGTAAAAAGAAGGTTGTTTTGAACGGACAAAATTTAAAAGCCTTTCATACAAACGCGGGCGTACCTCAAGTCTGTATTTTAGGTCCTACGGTTTTTCTGATATTCATCAATAATCGTCTTTAAGTAGGCCTTTATGCTGACGACACCATCATTTACTCCCGTCTCCATAATGATTATGCCTTGACTGACAAAGAAAACCTAGCTGCTTCCCTAGCTGCTTCCCTAGGTGCTTCTAACTCTGTTAGAGGGAGATAACTCATGACTACCAGCTTAGTTCCTGGTAGTTCTTGTGACTTGATCTAAAGAGTTGTGAGCTCAATACCAGGCTACAGCAGTGGTAAATAAATAACTTACAGGTTTAGAGGGAGATAACTCATGATTACCAGAAGAGGCACTACTACGCAAGGAATGAAGTTCATATATCCCAGTGATTGTAATAAAGGATTCGGTTCGAAATTCCTAACACCGGAAGAAGGCCGGAGCGTACAACGGCCGAAACGTCGTACAAATGGCAACAAAGATGAGGATAATAGTCCGAATAATGTAAATACTACCAAAAGCGCCAACTGTTGGTCAATGTTTCATTATTTATTTTTAATAATTTTACCACAACCAAGGCATTAAAGCCACTCAGACACAAGAGATAGTGACTGCGATAAAATATAGGAAAAATAAATTATTTTAAAAGAAAGATCAATATAAGGACAGCAATTAAGAAAGCAGAAAATTACGATTGACATTGTATTTAAAATTTTGAAGGTCAAAGGTGGCTGGAAAGCAGGAAGCTGGAAAAGAGTTCCACAGGTGAAAAGTGCAAAAGAAAACAATGTTTAGATTTAACTTACAGTTACATTTCAAGTGTCAAATGATGAGACCTTGCTAACAGTCTAGTTCTACGCTGAAATTCGTAAGCATAGGGAGCAAAGAGGAAATTAATATTTATTTTGAAAAATACAGAAATTTGACACAAGGTCAAAAGAGTGAATAGGCGATGCTTGTCTTCAATCGGTTTTATCTTAGACTTGACTAGACACGATTAATCAGCCAACAATACCACAGTATTTCTCACACCAAAACAATACATTCTTACTACAGCTATCATAATAACTCAAAAGTCTCTATGGTCTCCTAACTCGTTTCCAAAGAGAAAAGTTCATCACAAAAATTATCATGAAAATATTTAAAGAAAATGAACAGAGCAGCGACATTGCGGCGATGGGAAAAAGACTGGAACCGAGATGCCAAGTTAAGACGAACAACACTGCAGATTTAACTTATAAGGGAACTGATCATCTCACCCTTAACCGCAATATATGCAATGCAAGGCCCATTTACTTACTTACTAAATGCGTGTTATTTTCCTTCATGCCTAACAAAAAGCATTGATTCTTAATTTACTGTGCCAATTGGGGTTGCTGCTTACTCGATTTTAATCTCACAATACCTTCTTTCGATTCCTGTTGATATTTGGCAACATGAGACGCATGGTATTTTGCCAAGTGTTTCTTTCTCTTGGTAGTTCATTTGGTGAGAAGCCTAGATGACAAGTTTTTTTGGCAAATTCGTGGATCAAACAGAAACACATGCATACATAATGAGCAATCTTCAAAAATAACAAGTTTTCAAATTATGAAAAATAAATATTCAGCTACACAACAAGGAATAATAGTTGTATTAAACTAATCTATGCTTAAAAGTTTTCTATATAACTTAAGCTAATATTAATAAATGATCAATTAATTCTATGTGCCATAGATAGATAGATAGATAGATAGATAGATAGATATCAATGAATATACATATGGATATACACGCAATACATCATATATATATTCTCTGGTGCTAATAAAAATGTAATATAATAGAGCTATTTATAATAATAATTAAATATATCACCTTGCGGATATTAACCTTAAGTAATAATAAATACAGTAAAAGCAATGTCCTCCAAAAGTTTTCTGGCAATTAAAAGACAACAGCAAAAACTCAATTATTACCTGGGATATCATCGCAAAACCAAATCTTATAATGGAACAGAAAGAAAGAAGTAACTTATATATTCTAAAGAAAAACCTAAATAACCCTAAGCTACTAAATAAAAAAGTAAATTGATGTCAACATGCAAGCATAGAAATAAATATCTGCTCAAATACGTTGACCCAAATTAACTTAGGTTCCCCTATGTATTTTTAGTTATTTTTTACTTTTATATTATTTTATTTAGTTATTTATTTATATAATATTTTCCCATTAACGCCTTTCGTCTTCCCCGAAAATAAAAACTACAAGTAATCTTTCTTGACCCAGGGGCATAAAACATATAACCTCCGCCCTAAAATCTTACCTATTGATATTAATTTAACTCACAAGATTTTACTTCTCACCTTCTTGTTTAAGTTTTGCTCCAAATCAAATTGAATTATACAATTAAAAAAATTAAAAAACAGCACTCTAGCATTATAACATGTCCTTTCTATGAACAATGAGAGCAGAAAAATTAAAACCCCGGAAAGGTCAATTTATGATAAGCACCGGACGATGACATGGACCATGCATGAAACTCCGAGTAGTGCTATCGACATAGGATAATATCCACACACACACACACACACACACACACACACACACACACACACACACATATATATATATATATATATATATATAAAGGGTGTCCATAAAGTCCGTGTGTACTTTAAAAATGTATAACTTTATTTGTATTTGTGATAGAAATAATCTGTAAAACATGTTATCAAGTTTAATATACCTAGTTTTAAGTATAGTTATTGAATAATTCTTTACCACAAAACTTGCAACAATTTCTAGATTGTTGCAAGTAAAAAAAATATGAACTGCAAAATCGTATTACCCTTCGTATTGCTAATGATGGAGGACATATGGAAACTTAAATAAAATAGACTTACTTCTTTCTAATCCTTTTTACAAATTATTTCTATCGCAAATACAAATATAGTTATAAATATTTTAAAGTGCACACGAACTTTCTGGTCACCTTGCATATATATATATATATATATATATACGATGTATAAAAATATTCTCACAAAATCTGGGGGCGGGTTCTTTACACTTAAACAAGGACAAAAGATGGACATATAAACATATGTCCGCAAATTCTCTGTTTTTGAGTTATTAAAAAAAATTATTAAAGTTTGCAGAAGATGACGCTGTGTAGCCATGAGACTATCTTACTTTTGTCTTTCGTGTAATATCGTGAGCAGGCAGATATTATTTTTACATTCGTCGGCGTGAATGGCTATGTATGTGAGGCTATATCTGATTGCGTATCTATACCGAATTCAAGTCATTCAACTTTTGCTGCTGTTTATCATCGCGTTACTGAAACAGGATCGGTGGCACCACAGACTATGGTAATAGGTATTTTTTGATTGTGATATGTCCCGGAAAGATATATATATCAATACGAGGTAGTTGAGTAATTTAGGGAAATGCAACCGGGTAGGTCAATCTAGTACGTAGACGTAATCGTCGTATGCAGTGCCCTGCGACGTAGCCGAAGTCAATAGATCTCTCTCTCTCTCTCTCTCTCTCTCTCTCTCTCTCTCTGGCTGACACCAGGCAATCACATTCCAGTGAGGGAGAACTAAGGTGTATACATATTCATTACCTATTGATTAATTCAGATTGTATGCAAAAAAAAAAAAAAACGAAGGATTTGTGAAGGAATGGTATACTTTATGAAAACAAAAGCTACTCACGAATCTACGCATCGTTCATGCAGTAATCAATTTGAACACACTTGGCTACTAGTGTGTGTTTACATTGTGTATATTAAGATAAAGTCCGTCTTCCTCTACCAAGGACCCATAGCCTGATATCAATTCGTTCAGGTTTCAATTCTGACGAGAAGCAATCGTATTGATGAGATTTATTGCAGCGAAACAGATCTGTCTGCGTATGACTCTATATATATATATATATATATATATATATATAAATTTTAGTGGATACACGTATTTGCATGGATAGTCTGTTTTTCTATAGTTCAACAGTACATTTTAATTATCCACAGGCCTAGAAGTTCGAGAAATTTTATTTGGAAAATATCTTCCGGCAGGATTCGAACCTGCATACGGCCTTAGCTATCTAATCCGGTGAATAATTATGCTGTATGATTTAATTATAGAAAATACACTATCTACCCAAAGACGAGTATTCATTGAAAACAATGTTTAAACAAATAAATTTAGATAAATATGTCGGTTAATAAGAATTTCGTAAATTTCCGTATAATTTCGTTATATATATTTATATATGTATATATATATATATATATATATCAGTCAAAAAACTAACCATGACGAGTGACGACATCATAACGGTGTCCTTACGAAACTTCGAAGTCAGCATGAACCTGCTCAGTTAAGTAACAAACTTATCTGCATTAATCCTATTAACGCTCTATAAAGATAAACCAATGTTTGCTAAAATACCTTTCATTAGTAAAATTAATAAAAACAAACAAGCTTGGCGCTAAAAATTCCACAACTTAACATTATATACATAAATATATATATAGATATAGATATATATATATGCACACACACACACACACACACACACACACAAATATATATATCGTTATATATATATATAATGAAAAAGTGCGTTCGCCCGTGTTTTTAAAAATACCTTCAGAATGAAACGGAGATTTTATCGCAGTTCCTGTAAGTTTGTCTTTGTAATCTATTCGTGAAGATAATCTTGAAAAAATTGAATGTATTTGAGTTAACAAAAACTTCGGCTTTTTCCTTGAAAAATGTCATCTTGATATTAAGAAATAGATTAGACAAGTAGAAAGTACCTGTATAAATATAGTCATAACGTCTATATTATAAAATGAGACATGCTTGAATGAAGATATGCTGCCCATATATATATGTGTGTGTGCGAGAGAGAGAGAGAGACAGACAGACAGAGACAGAGACAGAGAGAGAAATTGAGACAAAATTGTTCATAATGAAGTTACCTAAAAAACAAGACGCCAAACAAAACGCATGTTTTTTATATACATTTTCCTGTATTAATTAATAGAGATTTACACAAAGTTAAAACAGAATCGGAATACATTAAAAATAGAACAAAATTGAAATTTAAGCATAGAACATAATAGTCATCGATTGAATAGAATAGAGATTTATTCAAGAATGAAAAAATGGGTCAAGAAATAGAACAGTGATAATTCCAAAATAGAACGGAATTAAAAAAAAACTGAAAGCATAGATGAGAGCATAAAATAGAAATACTTTAATGTGTAAAACAGATTACATATTCAGTCAAATGATATAATATAATAAAGATCCATGCAAAAATATAACAATATATAGATTTCTCCTAGGAAAAAACAGAATAGAAAAATTTGTAATAGAACAAAATAGTGATGGTTTCAAAATAGAACAGGACAAAAATCTATACAAATACAGATCGGGTTGACTAAAAGCGATTCATACGAAAGTCATAAAGGGACATCAAGTCTAGGAAAAACTTTCGATGTGTTGCAAATCAGCCATGTGTGAAATTTAAAGTGTTTGGGTCGATATCACAAGAGAAAATACAGAATTTTTGAACAACATATAACCAAATTAACTTTTTTTATTGTTTTTAAAATGTTTTTCTGTGACATATTTCCACAAGATGCATCATGATATTAGCAAACAAAGAAAAAAGCTCATACATAACACAGGAGAAATCTCAGAGAGATCGATACATTAATAAAGAGAATGGGTGACATAGATAGATAAGGACAGACTGAGATAGATAGATAGATAGATAGATAGATAGATAGATAGATAGATAGATAGATAGATAAAAAGTTCTGTTTTCCGAAGCGTGTTCTTTCAGGACGTAAGCAATCAGGGAGCTGCCCCTATCCATTGTCGCTCTCAATACTTGAGCTCTTAGTATCGTACCCAAATTTAATAAATTAAAAAATACTATCACAATATACCCACACCGACTATTAGAACAAAGACTTTAGACAGATTTATTTTCAATGTTATACAGACAAACTGACAGCTATGTCTAAACGTTTCGAGTCTATCTGAATATCCCAAGGCAGCGCTGCTGCACGCGGTCCGTCTTTTTTATCATTTCATAGGCTTCTTTGTTTTGTTCAGAGAAGAGCTTCAATAATTCTACAGAAAATGGAAGAATGTGTAACCACCGGCAAAAACCAATGGATTGCATATTTTGAAAAGTCAAAATATACACGCACATCTTTAGAGGAAAAATTTGATTTACAAAACAATATCACTGTTTATAGTCACCACCATTGGCTATGCATTAATGAAAGCAATGAACATGAATTATTAGTGATCTGAGAGGCATACAGAGCAGACCGGAAGTGACTTGTTACCTACATTGCTATCGCCGCTGCAGAAAAGAGATTGCTCCCAAACTACTATCGATCACTGATTGATCTTCGAAAATGCTCAGTAGGAATGTAAATAGATGTAATTTTTCCAGAGAAATAAAATCTTTGACGCACAACTGCTTCGTACGCAATTTTATGTTATATATATATATATATATATATATAGAGAGAGAGAGAGAGAGAGAGAGAGAAAGAGAGAGGGGGCGGGGGGGAGCGCTGCAATCCGAACTAAGTTTAACTTAGCATAAAATAACAACCATATACTTTTTTTCTTGTTTCAGATTTGTGTGACAACAATCTGTTGAATTAAGAACAAATTAAGCAAACTGTTGCGTACTGCAATTATTGTGGCCCTACAATGTGGCCGCACGCCCAAAAAGATCGTAGAGTTTTTTCATTTCCCAAAATCGACTGTGTACGACATTGTTAAGACCTCCAAAGAGACTGGTGAGGCTGGGTTTGAGTCACTGACTCCTCAGAGAAAAACACAGGACCGATCCGAGGTTCGCAAGAAGAACAGGAGACTTCCTGGAGCAGCTTCAGGTCCTTATCGATGAGGACCCGAGCTCGTCCATGCAGACGTTGGCAACAAGGCTCAATGCACATAAGACATCGGTCCTTTACGCTGTCCATGAGGATCTCCAATACAAGAGCTATGTCCTAATGTTAATACAAATGCTCTCAGAGGCCATGAAGATTAAAAAACTTGAGAGATGTCATCTGCTCATCAATTCTTTCAAGCACAGAGCTGCTGGACGGATCCGCTTATTTTCTGATGAGATTTTCTGAGTTGATGACAAAGTCAATCGTCAGAATGATAGATAGATTGCAAGGACCCAGATGATGTTGCTGTGATTGGCAAAACCAAGTTTCCTGCCGGACACCATGTCCTCGAGGTGATCTCCGATGAAGGGGATGTCATGCCTCCCCACTTATTTAGCAGAATACTGTGACGAAGGAAGTCTACCTGGATGTCATGAAGATAATAGCCATGGATTGTTCAGGTAGCTGCAGGGAAGCCATGGCTTTTCTAACCGGACGGAGCTTCTGCTCATGCGTTCAATTTGGTCCAGGCTTGGTGTGATGAGAATCTGGACAAGTTGTGGTCAAAATTGTTCTGGCCCCCTAGTAGCCCAGACCTGAATCCTTGCGACTATTACCTACGAGGTGTACTTGAGGACTGCCATCATCGAGGCCGGAGTTAACTTGTCCAGGAAGCGGGTGATCAATGCTTGTAGGCGGTTTGGGCCTAGTGTGGAGGCTGTGATTGAAGCTGGAGGGCGCTGAATTAAATAATATGATAGAGGAGAGATCAGACAACAGTGTTATAAAGCAGTTTGTCATGTAAATACTTGTCATCCGAATAAACACAATGCTTCTATATATAGAATATATACGAGGAGGTGTCTAAAATAACATATCGTATTTTGTTAGCTTACGTTGTTAGAAAAGAATGTTGCTGGTGTTTAAGTTGGATTTGAACCTTCCTATCAGTAATCTATAATCTTTGGTCTTGTTAGACATTGAAACTGGACCTTATTCTGGTAAAATGGAGTCTAACATAAAACTGTGCGCGAAAAAGTACGAGAAAAGAAACTATTATCATAGAACTTAACTGTAAATTGATAATATATCGACCCCAGTGTAGTATTGTGCTTAGATTCATAAAGTCTATGTAGGAAAGCCGATAACACATCTGTAGAATTGACATGTAATATTTATAAAGAAATGCAACCTTACAGTGGTGGGTAAGTGACTGATGGCGAGACGCCTGATTAGGACAAATAGTATTGTTTGTTCTTCATTTTATTGTATCAAGGAGACTAAGCTATATAGGATGGGTACCGAACTATATGTGGCAGTAATATTCTAAGCATGGAAGAATGGTAGACTTACATATATATAGGATATATTCCGGAGAGAAACATTGTCATGCCCGCCACAGTGAACCGACTTTCTTAGCAACTACCCTAGCAATAGATTCGATATAGTCTTTCCAGTTCATGTCAGATGAGAGCCTTACCACGAAAAGGTGCAATGAGTCACTTTCCAGGAGGTTAGCATCTGCTATTCTGATAGAATGCAAAGAGGGGTCTCTCAGATATGTTAGAAAATATGTCAAATGCGTTCGTTACCCACAGAATTTTGGCATACAAAATAATAATCTGGCCAAAGGAGAAAATAATTCACAACGACGTAAATGTCTAGATAGTGGCTTAATCCCAAATTTGAGCCCCGTTCATACAATTTCCTCAATATGTGAGTATATATATATATATATATATATATATATATATCAAAAGTAGAATCGCAGACTGATATCAATCGGGTGTCTAACAGTACTGATGAGCTGTGATACAGCGAAACAGATTTGTCTGCGGATGACTATTTACGCTCTCACACCCGAGATTTAGAAAAACAGTAGCTGCTCAAGCATTTACGCATCGTTCATTCAGTAATGAATTTAAACACACTCAGCTACTGGCGTATGTTTACATTGTATATAACACGCTAAAGTCCGCCTTTCTTCTACCGAGCGCCCATAACTCAGAGGTAGAAAAGCAGGCTGATGTCAATTCTGTTCGGTTTCATTCCTGGCTAGATGCAATCGGTTGTCTAAACGTACTGATGAGTTGTGATATTGCGAAAGAGATTTATCTACGGATGACTATATATATATATGTGTGTGTTAAGGTTCCTTAAAAGTAAAGATCTACTGAACCCTAGAGATGAATTGACCGTTTTGTGTAAGCATTGAAAATATTGTTTCTTTAAAATGTAATTAATTACAGTCCTTCATTTATGACTTATGCTCAATATAACTTACAAATTAAAAATTATTTTACTAAAATAAATGACCCACACAATATTTATTTTGTTTTCTTAAATAGAATATACCTTAGTATACCATAATTATTTATAATTCTAATTCTAACCTAAACATTCCAGCGTCTTTACTCATGAGGTAGTACAAACTCTTATTAAAAAAACACCTAAAATTCAGCCTGGTGTTAAAAATTATTGTCTACCTATTTTAATAATATATGGTTCCACTATGCATCTTACCCAAAAAATATTTTTCTTTAGAATTAAATCAAATTCGATGTTCTTTTTATAACTTATGCTCCAATATAACTCATAAATTAGAAAATATTTAACTAAAATAAGCTACCCACACAATACTTATTTGGTTTTCTTAAGTAGAACATACCTTAATATACCATAATTATTTCATTCTTATTCTAACCTAAATATACTTATACTCATGTGGTTGTGCAAAATCAAATTATAAAAATAATTCAACCTGCTGTTAAAAATCATTGCTTACCCATTTAAATAATGTATAGTCCCACTATGTATCTTAGCCAGACAAAATTAAAAAGTGACATAGCTTGACAGCAGGCCATTCTACTTCCTTTCTGGACCCAAATAGTTACCTAATTCTCATTTTTGATTGAACAATATTGACACAACTGCAAGCATATTCTCTACCTACACCTTCTACTACTACCTCTTCAGTTTCTAAATGACTATGAATCCATCTTATGGTTTCTAAATAAATCATTTTCACAATGTTATGAAAAAAATATCACCTGAATTAGAACAGAAATGTTCTGAAACATGAAAATTTTGTGTAGTGATATAATGCTTTTATGAACCATTGTAATAAAAAAGGGACAATATATATGCACCTGATGATTGCATAACGCATGAAAATCTTAGCCAACGGGATACTGAGAGAAAAGGCATTTAAGGCAAGCAATAAAATGCTTGATTTCAAAGATAGACTGAACGGATAGGTCTGTCTACAAAACTCTAGTCTCAAAACACTGAAGGCTACATCAATCAGCTAAGTGACAAACTTTTCTTAGAACATTCACTTTCTGAATACGATGCAAGGGTTCAAATCTCACCATGGTCGGTTTGTCAGGAAAGTGGGCTCTGTAGGTGTCGGACAAACACAATTGAGCCTGAGTAGGAGTCCACAAGGGGATTAGCTAACCGCCCTGTTAAACGGGTATCCTTGAGTGGCCAGCCATACTTATACTTATGCATATGCGTATATATGTGTATATATTTATTTATGCATAATTGTATATATTTGTTTATATGTTGTTATATATGCGCGTATATATAACTATGTATGTGTATATATGTATATTTATATGTGTATATGTAATTATGTACATGTGTATATATATATAATTATGTATGCACATGTAATTTTGTATATGCGTCTATGTGTGTATATATATATATATTTATGTATATGCATATATAATTGTATATTTGGGCAGCAGTCTCCATTTAATGCAGGTTTCATTCAAATGACAGAAAAGGTGTGCTGGTTAACTTTTTTATGTATTTTTAAACGGGATGAATCTTCACTCGGAAAAATCATTCGAAAATACGCAACTTTCGTTGACGTAAACAAAAAAATTAATTTGTTTTCTAGTACACTAAACTTGAAACGGTTAACCTCATCATAAAAAACAACAATTCACCAGCGAGATCCAAACTGCAACGAACCAAAATTATTTATGAATTCACACGTCCTTTAAAAAACTGCGTTCTTGATCCTAATTTAAACACACGGAGACTTAACAAGCCGTATCCGTAACATACTTCTTGAAAACACAAATATCATGCATAAAAGACAAAAATAATGAAAGCCTTTTTCATAAAAACGAAAAACCTTACACTCAGTAACAACAACTACGAACTCGCTAACAACATGCTTACCGTGCTCGGCACATAACACATACCACTAATCTAAATCATACATAAAGCTACACACATTCTGTTAGACATAAAATAATATTCATCCTCGAAAATGGCTAAAAGTATAGCCGAAAGCGCTCAGATAAACAAAATATTTGGATAACTTTTATATAATTTATGTTCTCAAAAGAAAAATCATAAGATCAAATCAAAAAACTTAACCATCGCACCTTGTCTATCATTTTTAATAAAATCTTCAAATATAATTATATATGTACGTGTGTATAAGTAAATTTTTCTACGGTCATATATGTGATTATATGTTTGTATATATTTCTATGCATATGTGTATATACGTGTATATATATAATTATGTGTATGAATATATTTTTATGTATATATCTTTATCACTATGTTTTATACTTTTATATATTGATATATATATATATGTGATGATGTATAATATTATATGTGTGTATATATGTATGTATATATATGTCAGTATGTGTGTATATAATTGAGTTTGTATATATGTGTATATATCAATTATGTATATGTGTATATATATCTGGATTATGGATATATGGATATATGGATATGTGCATAAGTTTGTGTACATATAAATATAAATATGCATATATAGGTGAATATATGATTATCTGTATCTATATAAATATGTATGCGTATATATATATATATATATATATATATGTAAGTACGTCTAATTATATATGTGCATATATGGGTGTATTTATGATTAGGTGCATATGATTTATGAAGTGTGCGTGTATATATATACGTATATATAATTTTGTGTGTGTGTCCGTGCGTATGTTATTTGTTATTTCATGGAAGCATCTGTAAGTATAAAATTTTGAATATATATATATATATATATATATATATATATATATATCTGTGTGTGTTTATATATATATCTGCCAAGTAATAGTTTTCTTTCTTATCTTCATTTAGAATTACCCCTGAAGAGCTGAGTTGTTTATCGGCCAATTTGATGCAGACATACGGATGTGTGCCTCGCAGTGACATTCGCTTCCCGCCCAATAGCCATCATCAGGCGGATGCATCTTCTATGATTGGCTCATTTACGCCAGTCATCATGGAGACTTCTAAATCCATGATCCTAACAAATTCAGAACACAGGAGGTCTATGAACAATCTGCAACATGTGACCTCTTTCTCGATGTTTTTTTCGTATAATGTGAAGATTTTTTATATTCATTTTTCTTTAATATCTTTTTACGTTTCGCCTGTTTGTTTTCCATTCACTGTGTGTTTTCCAGACGGTTTCTTTTATTTTCGCTTTCTAAGTTGCTTTCGTCTTTTATTTTGTTTTCTTTCATTGCCATATTATTTTTTAAACTATTCACTGTGTTTCTTTATCAGCATATTTGTTTCTGTTTTTCATTTGTTCCAAGTTCATAATGTTATTTCTTTCAGCGACTGTTAAATATCAATACATATTTAATTTATTTATATTATTTATATCGTTTAAAACATTATACGCATCTTTATTGCCATATTCACGACTTTGAGTCATTTGTACGCTCTGGTCATCTTCGGGTAATCTACATTTGAATTTCGAACCTTTATTTCGTTCTAGCTCCACGTCCCCATTGACACATGGCACAATGAATAAAGGCGTTCGCTGAAGAAATCCAGTGAGTTGACCCAATAAATTGTGAGTTCAATAGCTGGTCACCGCGGTGGTGAACAAAACCTTGGTGAGAAAGGAATATAACTGACACTGAGATATCCAGAAAAAGGCACGTGGAACTAGAATAATCTAACCCCGTGGACGAAATTATGGGTTGGCTTCTAAACTCTAGCGTATATAACATATAAAAAGCCGGCGTGTACAACAGTTGAAACTTCGTGAATATGAGAAAAAAGACGATAACAACAGTATAAACGATGTGAATAGTGTAAATAGTTACCTTATTACAGAAGTAGTTACAGTATATTTAAGCGTTTAAGGCGACCTTTAGACAATTCGAGGTAAGAAATATAACAACTTATCCACAGATAAATTTTTTTCTACATCTGTGTAAAATTCGACTGCTTATTGATTATGCAAAGATGATATTATTGGAAATGTTGTTACTGTATCTTTAGAAATTCAAAATAAACGTTATAACAACACTAATTCTATATCACGTTTTCTTACATAAATCCCTTAAAAGGAAAGCCATTGTTTTGCTTACGTTTCAACACGTGATCTCGTGTGAATACTGATTCTTCATATTCTTCTTTTCCTTTATCTAAAGAGTTAAAACAGCCTGGTGTAGTAATAGCCATTTACTTATACTTAATCCACAATCACAAAATATTGCTAATGATGTCCGATAATATTATATTCCATTGCTATCAACGCAATCATAATTCGATGTTTATATTTTCTCAGCTGAGTTCGCATGGATGGAACTTGTTTTTTTAATTTGAATTATTCTTTGAATAAGCAATTTATTATGAATTTATACTAGTAATATATAAGATAGAAATGTTTTTATTACTTTTGTTATCAGTTTATTTGATAATGTGAATCTTTTCATGCATGTTATTGATTATTGCACCGAGGGCGAGGTTAGCCTACCGACAAACATCACACATAATTTAAGGTTTGTTATTTTAGACTTGTAGTATAAGACAACCCCAAGTATTCAAAGGTGATTTTGGGTATATAATCGTCGCCTTATACGCGGAAATATATGGTATTTAATCCATTTTGTATCTAACGTTGGGTGTGCGTTGTGGTACAGTGGATATCGGCTCGGAACGAGAAACCGGGGAGCCGAGTTCGAATTCCAGTTGAATCCATTGTATTCACTTACGCGCAAATACCCTTGGGAAAGGTATTAACCCATCTCTTCCTTCCAGTTATGGGTTAAATAACAGGACAGATTGGGTTCTATAGCCTTGGTCGGCAACCAGTCTACCGCAGAAAGCAATGGCAACCTACTGCGGGATAATCTTCTGCCCAGTCAGTCATGTCTCTTTCGAGACATGATCGCCCAAGCGTGTATCACGTATGGCACTTAAACTGACTGATCTAACGTTATTATATTCTGCTTATGTGTTTTCTTTTCGGTTGTTTTAATGTTTATCTTTCATTTATTTCTTTTTCTTTTTTGTCTTCTCTATTTTTCGATTTCTTTTGCGTTTATTGTATCTTCTTAGTAATTTCTATTTCTAGTCTTCTTTTCTTCTTTTTTCAAAAATTTAATTTCTAATCTATATTTTTATAAATATGACAAGCTGAGCAATTTCATTTGATTGTATTTTTTAATTCGTGGTTAGGGATGCTAATGAATGTATCTTTATTATTTAGAAGATAAATAGAAACTTAATAAATTCAGTAGAAGCACAGCCACCTCAAAATATTTCTGACAATTAAAAAAACAGCCAAGACCTAATTATCATCTGGGATATCATCACAAAAATAAAATCTTATAACAGAAGGGTAAATAAATGTAACTTATGCTTTTAGAAAAAAACTTATCTTAAAACTCTTAAATAACCCTAATTTACTAAACAAAAGAAGTGAATTGATTACCACATGCAAACATAGAAATAAATATTTGCTCAAATACGTAACCCAGATTAGCATTTTTTAAATGTCTTTTTTAATGTCTATTTATTTTCCCCTAAAATAAATACAAGTAAACGCCTTTGACCCAGAGGCACAAAACTTATAAGCTCTGCCCTCAAAACATTCTACCTATTAATTCAGATTTTATTGCCCAATATCAAGTTTATGTTTGGCTCAACTCAAATAAAATCATAAAAAAATATATTATACAAATATATATTATACGAATTTTACAAAATATCACGCCCCAGCATTATAAGTGATAACTACCATGAACAACGCGAGTCAAAAAAAATTCAAATTCCGGAATGGTCAGTTCATAATAAGCACCTGATGAGTTGTGCTATAGACTTAGCATATATATATATATATATATATATATATATATATATATATATATAATTTTCATTAAAAGCGACTGACACGGTACTGCGGTAAGTTTTATTAAATTAATTATTCGTGTGTTCTTATAATTTACTTTTTTGGGGGAGGACATATATTATGAGACATTTTATTTTTTTATTTATATATTTCATTTATTTCATATCCTTTCTTTAATTCTTTACTTTTGCTATTCCTTTTTGTTCTTTTCTTATTTCTTTATCTACAATTTTTCGATTTTGCCTTTTTCTTTTTTTTTACTGAATTTGTTATCAATGTTTTTCTTGTTTTTTTGGTTTTTTTTCTCTGTTTTTATTGGTAGACACCTTTTAGCAACTTATCCTAAATTTTAAAGATTCTCTTTGAATAATATTTGATACGAAAACATATCTGGTCACAATGAAGAAATTAGAA
This sequence comes from Ascarosepion bandense, assembly GCA_037127315.1. Classification (NCBI taxonomy): domain Eukaryota; kingdom Metazoa; phylum Mollusca; class Cephalopoda; order Sepiida; family Sepiidae; genus Ascarosepion; species Ascarosepion bandense. The sequence continues at coordinate 2,269,896 of JBBBDQ010001340.1, forward strand.
ATATTTAACAATTAACTTTTGAAACTAATTTTGAAAATTTTCAATAGCAAATAATTAATTTCTCTTGTCTTGATTTTTGTGTTTGAAGGCAGAATCACTTTGTGTTTGATTAGTAAATTATTTTTGTTTAGTGTTGAAAATCTTGTAAGCAATATTTTCCACTAATTTTTGCCGCACCTTGTGTGTCAATTAACTTTTTGTTTTGTTTGTGTATGTGATTTCATCATTTTTTTTTAAATGCCAAAGGATTTAGTTTGAATCAATGTAGCCGACGTCTGTATATGTCTGCAATTCACTTTTGTTTAAAAATTGAAATTTCTATTTCTTGGCTGTTTTTCTTGTCTTGCCCCTTTCTTCCCTCTGCAATTTCTCATTTTTTCCTGTTTGTTCTCATCTTCGCTTTTTCCTTTTTTGTGTCACATTCCTTTTTCCCTTCATTTCCTTTTTCTTTCATAGAGTTATGGTTTTTTTAATACAAAAACTTTTGAGCACAAACACCATGTAACCGATATCTATATCTATCTACAATTCCCTTCCTACCTAAATTTAAATTTTCTTTCTCTTAGCCGTTTCCTTTGGCTCTTTCCTATATTCCTTTCTCTCTTGTTTTCCTCTTTGCTTTTTGTTTCCTCTGTCATTCCCTTTCCTTTTTCTTTTCTCTTTCTTGATTTCTCATCTTGTTTTCTCATCTTTTTAGCTCTCTTTCTTTTCCCCCTCTTTTTTAATATCCTCTTACCTCTCTTTTATGCAGGTTTCATTAAAGATGACAGACATTAAAATGACAGACATTACCTCAACAGAAGCTTTTTAGGCGATTCTTTGCGTGATCATATGATTGTTTTTCTTTTCAGAGTTTTCTTTTTTAATTTTGTTTTACACAAAATTTAAAACTGCTAACCTCAACATAAAAAACAACAAAACAATTCATCTCCAACATCAAACTACAGCAAACCAACATTATTCACGAATTTAAATGTTATTTGAAGAACTATGTTCTTGATCAACCCAGTTTCGTAAATAAACCTATCAGCCACACGTCTACGAAATTGACGCAAAGACACGCGTTCATTACTCAGAGTAAAGTTCAATTCGATCTTATTTAAACACACACGGAGACCTACTAAACCTTATCTGAAACATACCTGTTAGAAACACTGATATCATAGAATCATTCACGTGAAAAAAGGCTAAAAAATAATGGAAGCATTATTATTTTTAAAAAATCAGCATTCAATAATATCAACTACAAACGCGCTAATAATTCTCTAACCGTGTTCGGAACATATAACATACACAAGACTATAGAAACATACATAGCACTGCATATATTCAGTTACACGTCAAATAGAGTCTATCCTTGATAATGGCTAAAATATAGCAGAAAGCCCTCGGATAAACAAAACAACCGGATAATTTTATATAATTTATATACTGAAAAGAAAAAATTTATAAGATCACATGAAAAAATTACTTAAAAAACTTAATCCTAATAACTTGTCTGTCATTTTTAATGAAACCTGCATAAAACCGAGATTGCTGCCCAAATTCACAATATAATCATCAAGCTGATTATCTCTTCCTGATGATTATTACATGGAACTCTGAGTGGCATACGGTTGATGAAGACAGGGTATTGCACGTGCTAACACAGATTGTATGTTACAAATATATATATATATATTGATTGTTTAATACTTAGTTTTTGGTCCTAATAGGGTTAGACCAGTACACATGTGTATTAAAAAGTGTTCTATACAATTATATTGTAGAACTTTTTAATATTTTTCATTTTTAAACGAGTTATTTGGTTACCTTGGTTTCCACCATGAGTGATTTCTTCAGGCGATTATTAATAATATTAAAATCGCCTGAAAAAACTACTCATGGTGAAAACCAAGTAACTCGTTTAAAAATGAACATATATATATGTGTGTGTGTGTGTGTGTGTGTGTGTGTATGTGTGTGTGTGTGTGTGTGTGTGTGTGGTGTGTGCGTGTAAAGAGGGCCCCAGGTTTCACTATTTTGAGTTCCCTGGCATTTATATTTTCCCTGGCATTTTATATTTAACAGTGCTCAATAAAATAAATATTGTAGAATATAATATAATCATATGATTATGAATTAAAACTACATTGCGACACGGAATGTTCTTTGTTTTGAGACAAAATCTCGTCATCAGGCAGTGTTGGATATTGGTTGTGAAAATGGTTTACGAATGAATGTAAATCATTTTCAAAATCTTGATAACCCATTGGCATGATCGCTTTTGTATATAACACGTGCAAAAAAAAACTTACATTGCCTTGAGTAATTCCACAGAGAATGAAGCGCGTTAGCTAAGAAAATCATTTCTTCCTTCCGCTTCATATTCATATATTCATATATTGTTGCCCGAATATATATATATATATATATATATATATATATATATATATCCGAGTGAATAAGAAAGAAAAAATTTTTTTACAACGTCCAAAACATTCATTTAAAACAGTGCTCGATGTATAACATATAGAGCTGTGAATATTTATTATAAATTATATTTTAGAACATGTACAATTTCTTTTCAGGTGGTGTCTGGAGGCACCACCTGATGAGACATTGTAGTTTCAATGCCGAAACAAATGTAAGATTTGTGGTGGGTATATAAAAAATTTGTACATGTTCTGAAAAATAATTTATAATATATATATATATATATATATATATATATATATATATATATATATATATATGATACTATACAAGAAGTTAATTGTCAATCTGATATTAAATATGTGAAAGGTTTGTCGACTATCATTTTGTCTCTCTGTGCTCTTCATGTTTGTTTGCCAAGCTTTCAGTCGGTTACTCTTTTATTTTCTCTCAGAAAGTAAGGAAATGTTTTTCTTTTTTTCGATATTGAAAGCTAAAACAAAACAAAAAAGAGTGACGGCCTTTAAAAGCAAATATCCTTCAAGGTTTTGCCTCATTCTCTGTATGAAGACAACTTGTTAAAAGTTACTATAAAAAAAATCAAGCATGTATGATTTTTATCACGATTCCGCCCGGGGCTAAAAAGTTAACACGTAGGAGTCATATCAAGAGGTTGTTAATATGACTTTTTCTTCTATTTATTTTTTTAAAACAAAACAGCGATTTTTTATTACTATATTCTTTCATTTTTTGGTCTGTCCTTTACACAGTTCCAACGATATAAATCATTATCAGCCTGTAATCATATGTGAGGTCAGATCAAAATGCATCGGTACTATGAAAACTACAATGTATATATATCAAGTCAGCATTTAATTTCCTTCAAAGTAGTCTCCTTCTGAAGCCACATTCTTTATCCAGTATCGTTTCAATTTATGGAAGCATTAATGGAATTTTGTGTGTGTGTGTGTGTGTGTGTGTGTGTGTGTGTGTGTGTGTGTGTGTGTGTGTGTGTGTGTGTGTGTGTTAGAGGGAAGAGAGCAGTTACCTAGTTAGATTCTCTTGGATTTCCTCGACATCTTGAAATCGTTTTTCACTTTAAGTGAGATTTGATTTTTGGAAGAGGTAAACATCTCAAGAGGAGTGATCTGGTGAATATGGTAGTTGACAGACCCAAGGAATGTTGTTCTTAGCTAAAAATGTTTGCATAAACCATGGTTACTGGCAGAATCACTGTGGTGTGCTGAGACTGCTACACTCTACACACCTTGCTTCCAAATGATGCTATAATCAACGGAAGTAGGCAAGTTCAAGGCCAATCTGGGCGGAGCGACTTCAATCTGCCTATTTTAAGTGCGTTACCATCAGAAAAATCCTGATACTTTTTAACAGACCTGGTACCCAAAGGCATCACCGTTATGGAAAAAAATATGGTAGACTAGCTGGAGCCGTAGAAGTTACATATATATTTACAGCTATGATTATCCATTCAAATTGCTCTTTTTTCACCCTGTATCTTCGCATGCGGTTCCTTATCCTTAGCAGTCTTTATTGCCTGCCCATGTAAAGTGAATCTGTAGAAATACTACAGTTCTCAACAACTAAGATTATCTATTAATTTATACCTCTGATCCGCTCTCACTTTTTGTGGGTACCTTTTCATGATCTTATTTATCCTTTCCAGTCCTCATTACTTGACCTTCTTAGATGAACCCACAGAAACAGGCAATGTGTTGACAACAGTTATTATCTATTATATCTTGCCGCTATTTTTCTCTCACTCTTTGTCTGTATCTTCTCATTCATTCCTTCATCCCTTCTAATCTTCGTTTCCTTACCTGTCAAGTAATTCTATAGAAATTTTAAGTGTTCACGAAATTATTTATTACCTAATGACTTTGTTCTTCTCACATTCTTTTTTCTGTATCTTCTCATTGACATTTTTTCCTTTCCAATCTTCTTTGCATACTCATTTCAAGTAGAAATTCTATATATTAATCCATTTTCTTATGCCTTTACTCTTTGTTCAACGTTTGACTATATCGTCTTATTATATTCATTATCCGTCCCCCTCTTCGTGTTAGGTAGAACTAAAAAAAAAAATAGTAACAGATGGTGACAACTATGATTATCCATTATGCCATGCATCTTTTCTTTTACCATTTTCCCGTATTTTCTAATTCTCACCCTCATCCATTCTTACCTTTGTTGTCTCATAATTCTAGACAAACTGTAGAAACTTTAGTATTGACAACTTAGAATATTCATTATTTTCGCCTCTGCCTTTCTCACACCATTTGTCTGTATCTTCTTCTTAACCTTTTGCAATCCTCATTGGTAGTGTGTGAGTGGGACTAGAAAAATTTCTACAGATGTTTACAAGTACGATCATCTGACACCCGTTCTCTTCTCTCTCTTCATCTCTGTCTCTCTTTATGTTTTCCCTCTAGATATTTGCATCAACACATCACAGAAAGGCCTCAGTTTCAAATACAGATAATAATATGTTCTACTGCATCCTCTCTTACTGTTGTTCAGTTCCCTGTTTCATTCTTATTGAACAGGAGTAGGCGTTCATATCTTGTTTGCTGCCTAGGATATGGTTTACCAGCCCTTTCCTTCTTTCATTTTTCTTCTACCAAGTCCACAATGATCTAACTTTCTGATGAACAGACTATCCAGGTCCCTGTGACTTTCCAGGATGCTGTTTCCGACTGGTCATTAGAATCCCGAACAATTTGGTAGAGCTTATAGAGGTTGCTCTGATCAACAATCGCATAATATTGACATATTTGTAGTGTCATGTCGCACAGGGGTAGATATCTCTGCATGCATTTCTGGTAGATAACTCAGAGGCTACACTATATTTTGTTCTCAACCGAGCTCTGGCTGGTTGCTATTGACAAAGAGTGGTGACAATGATTGTGTTTATTTTTCTCTTTTTCCTCAAATCAAACGTCTAGAAAAGCACAAAAAAGATTACGACTAAATCAGTAACCAAAGAAAGACCTAGCCCACTCAGCCTTTATTTCACTAATATTTATGGTGTCCGTTCCAACTTCTGCAGCATAGAATCTTTCCTCTTGGAACGATCGCCAGATATCTTCACCCTCTGTGAAATATACTTAAACTCTAGAATTGCTGCCAATGAATTCTCGGTTCAAACATTTGTTGAAAATGTCCCAACATAAGCATGGCATTGTTCCTTACACCCGGGATAATCTTCTTATGGCCACCGATTACTGCTATATGTGCTTCCATCTTTTGTTACTAAAATCTGTTAGCTATCTCTTTATTCTTTATTACCCCACTATTCCTAAGGCTGCAGTATATTAGACCTGATAACCTAAAATAGTGGTTGGTAATAGAAACTAGCCAGAGTACGGCGGACAACAAAGCATAGTGTAGCCTATGGGTTATCTACCGGAAATGCATGCAGGAATATGAACATTTGCGCGACATGCCACTACAAATTTCATCAGGTCCACATACTTTGTAGGAATCTAGGTTAGATATGATAGCAGAAACTATAGAAGGGGTTATGTGCATCTCAGTCAACAGAAACTCAGTTCTAAATAGAAAGTTATGTAGGGATACTCCAGATGAGTGAAGAGTAAAATATAAGGAGAATTCATCTTCATCAATAGTGGATGATAACACCTCACATTAATCGAAGAGGAGAATAGATAAATTGTACCTATTTAATACCCTTTTACAGAGCCGCCAGTAATCAAGAGAGCCAAAGTTGTTAGAGTTTATGCGTTAACTCATTTTCAATGACTAAACTTCTTAGGACTCGCTTATATTTATTACGAACTGTAACGAAAAGCCACCCGCTATGAGGAGAACTGTTACACTGTTATAGCCTAAAATAATGGTTGCTGTGTGGTATAGCAACCAAGCATGCTGATGGAAACCAAGACGAGAATTGAGGATACACCTGATATTTCCGAGAACGGATAAAAGCAACCATGCCGTTTTTGACCCCAAATGAAAATTCAGTGTTGCGATTTTTCATTGCGATGTCAAAAATGACAGTCCATGCGGCGTCACGAAAAATATGACCAAGTGATTCCCAGTCAGCATGCTGGTAATGGAAAGAATTCTTATGGACAGGACGTTCCTATTTAATAGATGGTTGGAACAAAATAACAATAGCTACCGCAGACTGCTCAAACTACCCAGACGGCAGTCTTGCGAATCTCGAATAGAGCAAGGAGGGGAAGTAAGAAATAAATCAATTAGAGAAGCCTGTTGCTCAGTTTTGCTACGAAAACGAGCAGGAAAATCCATGATTTGTGTTAAAGATTACACATTTAAAATAATGTCTGAATAATGGCAACATCAGTACCTTTAGAATGTTTCAGCCACGTGCCATAATGTTACCGAAAACAAAAATGTTCGCGGATGGATGGAAAGAAACAGTTCTCCTCATAACAGGTGGCTTTTCTTTACAGCTCGTAATAAAATAAGCGAGTCCTTCAAAAAGCATAAACCATGGAAATGAGGTAACGCATAGCCTCTAACAAAATGTTCTCCCGAACTGGCTTCTGTTCTTTCTAAACTGTATAATAAATGCTTCGGTGCCTCTTACTTTCTTTTCTTCTGGAAGTCATAATCTGTTGTTCCAGTTTTAAGAATTCTGATGTCAGAATATTCCTACTATTATTCCGTATTAGATTTCTATCTAATTTTGGAAAAACTCCTTGAATTGGTTCACCATCTCTCATCTCAGCGTCTTTTCTCAGACAAGCAATACGGCTTTCGTTTCTGCTGACGTACTGACAGTAATTGCTGAAAGAGTCTATCGTGTTCTAGATAAAAACGGTGAAACCAAAACTGTAGCATTGGACATCTCGAAGACCTTTGACAGAGTCTTGTATACATGTCTTCTCCACAAGCTGAAATGTTACAGTGTCAACAAACACATTTTTGAACTGATCCAGTCTTTTATATCAAATCGTGAAATGAATGCCATCCTGAATGGCCACTCGTCTAGATCCTTTCTTACTAACTCCTGTGTCCATAAGAGCTTCATTCTTGGTCCCCGAAACTTTTAATTGTCATTAACAACCATCCTGATTACATCAGGTCTCAGCTTGGCATCTAAAAATATCTAATTCTGCCTCGATATTAATACTGGTCATTTCGGTAAAGTAAAATTGGCAACTAATGTCCAAAACGACTCCAAGAGCATCGTTAAATGAGCCAAATGATGGTTTGTCACATTTATTGCCTCCAAGAATAAAGTTTTCTCCATTAATCATCTGAGAGATGCCCTCTCTCCCTTCCATCAGCATGGCTGATGCTAACCTCCAGGAGAGTGACAATGCGCCTTCTGAGGCTAACCTTCTCAGCTGACATAAAGAGAAAAACTATGTTGAATCCATTGCCAAGTGAGCTGCTAGGAAAGTTGGTTGACAGTGTTGGGCGAAACATTTTTTCTCTCCGGGATCTATCTAACACATCTATAAGTCTGTCAATCATCTATGCGTAGAATATTGCTGCCACATCTAGTCTGATACCCCTGCTACTTACCTTGGTCTCCTTGATAAAATCCAAAGAATAATCAACAATGACTCTCGTGATTACTGGTGGCTTGGCTTCAGTCACCACTGTAAGGTTGCCTGTCTCTGATTTTTTCATTAAAAGGTTTATATGATTGTTCAGATGAACTCTTCTCTATGCTACCTAGACTTTATGAATGCACAATACTAGGCTGGCGTCGAGATTTCATTAATTTATAGTTGAACTAGCGAGATGTTACCGTAAATTCTGTTACAAACTGTTTATTCTCCTGAACGTCTCAACTGTGGAACTCCCTTCCGGCTCCATAATTTCTAGCCAACTTTAATCTGTAAAAATTTAAATGCAATGTTAATCACTATCTACTCTTCTTTTTATTATTCTCTTCTCGTTTTACTCAATATTAATATTTCAATTCCTAATTCTTTCACACCCTGTAACGGTATACGTTTTTGTGGTTTTATTGCCTTGCCTGATTTAAGAAATTAACGAGCATTAGATTTTAAAGTAGAAGTACCAAAATTCAGGTTTATACCAAAAGGACCAACAAGACATTTTATCTGTAGTTGAAGCCATACAATTGCGTTCAAAATATTTAGATTTCAGTATTAAATAACTTGTAGAGGATGATATCTCGCTAAAAACCCAACCAACCAACGTTTACCAAAATCAGCCGACCAATAAAACAACCATCCTGAAAGAACACTTTTATATTAGTTCATTTAATATCCTACAATTACTTAAATAAATCAAACTGTATTCTAAAATATAACTTCAACAACAGCAGCAACAACAACAACAACACACACACACAGATATATATATATATATATATATATATATATATATAATCACAGCTTTTGGTAATCATGTCTTCGTACACATATTTTATGAACAACAGCAGAGTAACATCTACTATATTTTTATTACTTTAAAGATCACAAGAAAATTAAATTTCACTATTAAATGACACATAATAAGTTGGTGTGCTAATAAAAAAACAATATATATATGCCTGTGCGTCTATATATGTGTGTGTTTATGTGTGTGTATGTTCGCGTGTGTCTATGTGTGTGTATGTTCGTGTGTGTTTATGTGTGTGTATGTGTATATATGTGTGTGTTGAGAGATTGATAGAAGTTGCAGTATTTTATAATCGTACGTATAGTTTTTTTTTTCCTTAGTGCTGGTAGTTTTGCCTTCATTTTGTTTCTTTCCAAATTTGAAAGAGAAATATCTAATTAAAAACTAAAGATTATAATTTGATAAGAAAATGTTATTTTTCACTGAAATCCTTGGATTATAGAGATTTATTTTGCAGGTTGATTTACGTATTTATTTTCCTCAGCAATTTTTACCCGTGCAGCTTAATCTCAACGGCAAAGAAAATTTGGAGTCTTCAGTCTAGAAATGTTTTGTTTTGAACAAAAGTTAAAAACGACAAATAACAGGCTTATACAATTAATCCTCTTTTGCGAATATATCCCAGTCACGTTTGCGCATGCGCTCTCATTCATAAATAACACAATGCAACTTACTCGAATATTCATTGCTATAAGAACTTTCAATGAACATAAATGCACGGGTCACCTAAGTAATCTCTTGTGAGAAGAAAATTAAGTTCGGAAACATGCATACGATCGGTTAATGTGCATTGAGTGTGAGCAGTGAATTATTTTGCGAGATCTAGACAGCCAATAAAAGTGAGACTTTATAGAGTTGTAGAACTGAAATAAACGTGCATAGTAATATAATAAGAAAGGTTCAAAATATAGCGTAATTTTTAAATGTCTGGTTATACAATCAGTTTTAGTAAGATGTAGGGGGCGGTTCCGAGAATTTTAGGAAGTTTGACCTTTTTATATATTTGTGTATATAATTAAAATAACCGGTTTTGCTCAAACTATCAGCTATTAAAACTTGAAAATACTATATCGAATAACATCATGTTTTTTACTTAAGGAGGGACCGACGCGAATGCGCAGAGGAATACAGTGAGAGAAAAGAGTGGTTACAGTGTGTATTGAAGAAAGGGTAAAAGATGAATGAGATTCAAAAAGACCAAAGGTGGCAATTGATGTCGTATTTAATTTTTTGGTGATTGTTGCTGTTAGGGAAAGGAAGGTAGTTTCACAGGCAGTAAATGTAAGGAAAGAAACTATTGGAGTAGAATTAACGATTACATTTAACTATTTCAGCGGTAAAATAGTGAGACCTAGATGCCAATCTAGTAGAACACTTACATTCACGTGGAAGGGGCACTAAGGAAAGATGCTCATCAGAGCAGTTGCTTTACAAAAAAATCATATAATTTAACACTTTTAATAAATAATAATAACTGGTAATTTATTCTATTAATTTCTTTTTAAAAGCTAAGAAGCTCCACAAGTCGAAAACCATCCCTAGACTAATATAATTCGTAAAAGTCTGCCCTGAATCCTACAATCTGAAGGTTACTTTAATATTATAATTATGAATTTGTTTTTAATCATTTCATCCTAAGCAAAGAGAGGCTACTTCTAATGCGCAGGGATTAGAGTGCGAGGAAAGAAAGTGCGAGTAGAAGTGGCGGATATAATTATCAATTTCAACGGTAAGAGCGTTGGACCTAGATGACAATCTAGTCAATCAGTTAAGTTTCATACGGGATACACACTTGGGGGATCATGTCTTGAAAGAGATATGACTGACTTGTCAGAATATTTCCCACATTTTGTTACCATTACTTTCTGCGATAGACTGGCAGCAAAACAAGGCTATAGAAGCCAAAATGTCCAGGTATTTAACCCATAGGTAGAGAGAAACGAGTCGGATTAGTACTTTTCCCAAGGGTATTTGCGCAAAAGTGAATGCAAAACATTCAATTAGAATTAGAATTCAGCTCTAACTTCTCGTTCCGAGGCGATATTCACTGCACCACAACGTACATCCACTCCAGTAGCTGGTTTAAATTCACGTGGACGAGGCAATGGGAAGAAGAAGCTCATCAGAGCAGTTTCCAAGAAAATATTTGTAGAAAAGACAGGGAAAAGCTACGTCAACGTTGTTGAGAAATTGACTGAAGTCGAGATGCCAAGTCAGGGCCGACTGTTTTGCAGATCATTCTTTGGCTTTTATAGAGAAATTTAAGATGATTAATTTAACATGATAGCTAAGAAAATAGAGAAGTAGGCACGTGAATATAGGTTAAACACTATCAACATAAAATGACTTTATCCCGATGGAAAATATAGCAAGATTTTATTGTGTTATTCTATGACAAGTGGTCAATAGACAACTTTCAGGCATGCAGTTAGAGACAAAATATTCAATTGTTATTGCTCCAATATCTTTGTATTTATAAGCGCACCAGCCATACATTCAATCAACTGTAATTGAATCAATTTATCCCCAGTAGGGAAACCTTGTGTTCCAAGTTTCTCAAATTTGCAGAAACTGCTGTCTTCTCTTAATCTATGAAGATATTGCATAATTGTTTCCTCTTGTTTCTGCTTAATGAGCAGATATTTGGTCCTTCCCGTATGACAAGTTTCTTTTTAGGTCGTAAACTGTTTATCTTAATTTCGAATTTCGAAAGTCGAATTCCCCAAATGTTTAGGAGCCATAACAAAAATGTTCATTGTAGCTTCACAACCTGTCGAAGCTAGAAAAAGGTCAGTTACTCTCCTTTACTCTCACTCTCTCTCTCTCTCACTTTCTCTCACTCTCACTCTCTCTCTCTCTCTCTCTCTCTTTCTCTCTTTTGCACGCGCCTGGTCGGTGATGCTATATTGTTGTATTGTGTTTTTGTACGACACGGTATCAATAGTCAATTTCCACGCACGCTGTTAGATAAAAATTGTTCAATTGTAACTGTTCCAATATTTTATATTTTAGATCCGAAGGCACATTGGCATGACCAAGGACCCATTCTAAAAGCTGGGTAGAGCAATAAAAATTTCGTTGAAAACAAAGAAAAGAGTACTGGCTTATATGTGATATCTGTCTTGTTATGCTGGATAATCTCCTCAAAGTTCAAGAAAAAAACTCAACGCAACAGAAATGTCGTTGTACAGAATGGTACTGAGGTTACTATGGACCGAACATGTGAGCAACGACAAGACTTTGGGAGAGAATGAAAAAATAGGAAATTTATACTTAACGTCGGCTGACGTTCTGCTACATATAATGAAGAAGGAAGGCTTGGAAAATATGATACTCACAAGTCAGCTGGGGGGAAATAGAGACAGGGAAATAACGCCTGGCATACTTGATGGGCTTGAAGAAATGGATGGAAGATCAGTGTTTGGGAGAAATAACAGGACAAAATATATTAAGCACAACAGAGAATAGGAAGAGTTGAAGAGCTATGATCGCCTAAGCCCTGCATATAAAAAAGAACATATATTTAGTAAATGTGTCACCGAACATATATTGTTGTTATTTTTGGGAGGAGAGGATTATCTGTGTGTTTTGCTGTTGAGGTTTTCATCATCTTTATAACTTAATAACATTTCCGTGAATGAGTAAAAGAGGAAATTCGCGGAACGCAAAATACGTAGGTTTATCATCTTTGTTTTGTGGCAGTGATTTGGTCAACCTCTTATTAACTAATGATACTTTTAACTATTAACACTTTTTAAACTGTACTTTTTGAAGTGTGATACATTTCATTTTATTTACTA